>JAYJMH010038432.1:0-15581 GCA_036873815.1 Phacellophora camtschatica | reverse complement strand
AAGTCCATTGTGCCTGGATAAAAATAAGAAAGATATGTTAGTTTTAAAAGTTTCTACTCTGTGATAAATATTCTTCTTGAGAATCCTCTCTTTACAATGATCGAGCAAGAAATAAATGATATTGCCAAGAAACAAATCCTTGTGCCTTCCATTTTATTTTAGCTATTTATGGAAAAAAATTTTCTTTCCTCAACAGAAATACCAGAATTCTTTAAACAAAAATATAAAAAAAAGTGCTCAAGTCATAATTATTGTTAATAACTTCAACGTTGTACTGTATTATCTAATTCTGGAGGTCGCATTTTACTTACATGTTTCAGTCGCGGGAAATGATGAAAAATCAGCTCTGGATTTAATGTTTTGCTGTTCCTGCAATTCATCGCCGAGCAATAATCAGTTGAAGTGGTTTTTTTTATTTAGATTGGTCGACATTTCGGCAAAATTTTTCTATTGACTATGTTGAAATGAATGGAGTTTCCCTTCTGCCTAACCTCTATTCTGTGGTCTTATGCAAAGTAATTTGTAAACAGTTATCAGTAAAATAATCTCATTCTTGAAACAGTCTAGCCAAAATTTCCCCTCGGCATAATCTGTCTACAAATTTGTGATATGATCTAGTAGCATGTTTTGGAATTAATTCTTGTCACAATGCTGTAAACAAATTGCAATTCAAGGTCACGTTTTTTTTTAATGTGCTGCACGATTATCCAAGAAAGAAAAAAAACAGAACATTGTCACAGAAACACAATGAGGCCATGAGAATATTTCCACAAAATGAAATAGTTTATCCCAGATTACGTCACCATAAGCAGCCAATGGAATAGCTCAAACCATGTGATAGCAAATCAAAAACATCACTTTTCCCATAGCCTCGTTGTTGCTTTTTTTCTGTTTGAAATCTTCCTTGTTGCCAATGGCACCAAAACAAACTTTCACACTTCCTAACAAATTCTGCACAATGAAAACGTGTTCAAAATGATTTTTTCATAAACAAACAATTTAGAATGAATTCATCCATTTGAATAAGTTAACAGCTCCGGGTTTTGGATTACGGAAGATTTTCGAAGTGAGTGTAATCTCTTTGAGAAACTAAAATAGTTACAATCAATTTAAGTACTGTCGAATTTAACAAAGAGGAAGCAACAAGTTCTTCTTGCCAAGGTGAGAAAAATCAGGAATGATTGTTTTCTTTAAATATAGACGCATTGTTGTCTTTTTTTTCAAGCGAAAAGCATGAAAATAGGAATAGGACATAGTTCGTACACCCGAATTGCAAAACCAATTGTCTCCAGGAGCAGTTTCTAAAGCTGCGCATGCTCAGTTGGTTTCCACTAACGTTTTCCTCCAGAACAATCGTCTCTGAGGAAATCGTCTCTGGAAATCAAGAGTACTTTCCGGCAAAATTTGGTGAATTTAGAAATATTACTAACCAGTACCGTCGGATGGTTATTTAAAACAATTGAATAATTATACCTTTGTTCTCTATTGTTCTGAGAACAATTAGCCCCCCCCCCCCAATCTGGAACAGCTCCGACGGCACTGAACTAACATCCACTTACATGTAACTATCAAATCCAAATTTTTCAATTTTTTGTCTCGTCGCATTGTTAAAAATGTCACATAAAATGTTATAAATAAATGTTACGAATAAAAGAATAAACGAATAAATGAATAAACGAATAAATGAATAAAAAAATAAACGAATAAACGAATAAACGAATAAACAAATAAAAGCGTTGAAGTAATTAAAATAATTAAAATAATTAAAATAATTAAAGACAACTACCGATAAAAAGTTTCAGTTCTTTATGGTTTATTACAAAAGCCAAAATTCGAATCTGAAATAACAGCAGAATAAATTAAAAATTTAAGGAAGCTTGGCAATAAACGTCTGGTAAAATCTGCACAGACAGTGTTTGCAGATCAGCGAAGGTTTTTTGGTCACGCTGTGCTGTTTCATACTAGCTTCGAGAAAAAGATGCTGTCTACTTCTTTCTGAAAAGGAAAGCGTTTTCTTGTCTTCATTTTTGGTGTTCACACTGCAAACGATCCGTTATCAAGACGATCCGTTTTCATAGCGGATTAATGTGAACGCAATGCAAAATAAAAGCAAAATAGATACGGAAACCAAAAGAAATGGATACAGAGATCTTATTATTTTATTCCATTTCAGCCTCAAGTGTTTCTTATTTTCGTTCTTATTTTATTATTGATATATAAACAAGCTTTAGTTACCATAGGTACTTTTTTCGTAAAGTAAATATGATATATAATAATGCTTGATTGATGTAGAAAATTGTGCATCGTCTTTGCCAATCTTGTTTTTAGTTTTGAGCTGTTTCTTTTCAGCTTGATTTAAAAAGGTTGGTTGTTCTATGAAAAAACGTATATCAATAAAAATGTGCAGGAACTCAGAGTTTTTGGATCGGCAGAATCGATTCGTGGAACAATCATGAACCACGGAATTCGAAATGGGTTTTCTCCAGGATTGACGGAATCTACCTTTGCAACGGTAGACGTGGATTCTTGCAAAGTTTGTCCAGATTGCGGAATTCTCATAGAAATTCTTTAAATCGAATATTTGGTTTGCCGGAAATTTCCAAGTATAGGCCGCCTAGTTACGGTGCGAAACTGATAAACCCAATGAGAACATTTTAAACAAACGCAGGCGAAGAAATGCGTTGCAAATAAGAAATAACATAAACTAACATAAAGTATACCAAAATAAATTCGTTGGGAAAGAATGAATCTTAGAGGAGCAAGCTCTAAAAAATGCTGGAAAATGTCCCAGATCTCTCGCAATAAAATAAAATAAACAAGATTATTCCCAGTGAATAAGAAAAACACAAACATTAATGTTCGTTGGTACCATAAACAATATGGAAAGGCGAATCTCAGCTGTGATTACTTGAACACACGCCAGTTCAAATGGCATTGTTTTACACACAGCTGTGAGACTTGAATCTATCAAGCTTGTTCACTTCAACGGCTTTCATTGTTATCACCAAACACCTGATGCTCCCCCAACCAATTGTTTCGAGAACAATGGAGTATTGTATGTGGCTTTTGCGAGGGTCCGACGCACTGCTAAGATCAATCATAACGGTGTGCGAGTAATTAGGGGTTATTGAATATTGGATAACATAGAAAATTCGCAAAATTGTTTCGAATTTTTAATAATTCTAAAGAAATAAACCTAAAATATTTATTTCCAAATAAAAATTATTAATTTCAAAAGAGCAATTTCCAAAGATATTTCCTTCGTATTTAGTAAAAGTGAATGCAAAAGAGCGCCTTCTTTCCATCCAGTTAAAAAAATTGCATATGGGATAAATTTTGATGAAAAAGGAACCCAAACGAAGCTTTCAAGTCCAAGAAAAATTTCGGATTTGGCACCGGCTTTTACCTTGTTCACTACTCGGACCGAAACAATTGCGAATACCGTTATAATTCAATTAAGCCCCCCTTCTTCAAGGTGATTTTTTAAATAAGCCCCCATCTCGAATAAGCCCCCCCCTATCTTGTCAAAACATAAATCGAATGCGCTCCCCTCTGATATTCTGTCAGATTCAGTAAGAAAGACAACACATTGATTACAAACTTTCAAGAATTCTTTTTCGTACTACCATACCTATGTTGAGTTTCATATAAGATACCTTTTTTAGGTAATACTCATGTTTTTTTAGATAATGCTCTCAGGGAAGCTGACTTTTGAATAATCGCTCCACTCGAATAAGCCCCCCTATCAAAGGTCATAATTTGAATAAGCCCCCCGGGGCTTAATCGAATTATTACGGTATACCAATAAAGAGCTGTTGAAACTACTATACTATAACATAAAAGTTAACTCGTTCATTGTGTTGTTGTTTAATTTTAAATAAATAGGTAAATTTTATGTTTCATTACAGTTCATTACCCCCCCCCCCCAAAAAAAAAAACAGTTAAGTAGCCTAGAGAACGCTAGGTAAGGGGATCCATAAATTACCTATGCACTAGTTCGATTATTTTTACCCCTCTTCCCTTCTCGCAAAAGAGCAATGGAAATAGCTGACACTAACATTTACTTTCTAATTATTGAAGTTTTAATTATGGTTACATTTAAATGACGTTATCATGGGTTTAACACATGGAAGTGTATTTCTGCTATCATGTTCATCTTTAGCCTTGGATGTCTTGGACGTAGTTTAGTTTATCCTTTAGTAATTTAGTGAAATGCTAGTTTTCCTTTTACTGCTCAAGAAACTTTTCAGAAACTCTCAGCACTAAATTTGTGAAAAATTAGGAAACTTTCAGCACTGTACTGAAGCATTTTCTAAGTTTCTAATCACAATAATGTGACAAATGTGTAATAAAACCTCTGGATTTAATGAGTTCACAAACATTATTTCCACACAATATTTTCAATACGAAACCAGCACTGGAGCCGTTGAAGAGTAAAGAAACTTTCAGAACTCAGCCAGAATATGAATAAATCTCTTCGTAATTTTGTATTCTTTGGAAGTGAAGGGGAACTGACTTAATTCATTTAAGAGCTGAGATGCCAATTACATTTACGTGTCAAGTGCCACAGGAAATATTCCTGAGTTTAAAACATGGAAATGTATTTCTGCTATCATGTTTATCTTTCACTGATCAAGAAACGTTTAAGAAACTTTCAGAACTAAATTTGTGAAAAATTAAGAAATTTATTACGAAAAAAAATGTTTGCATTGCCGTACAATATTCACTTCGGTCCTATTTTAAAGGGAATAATGTATTCTTGTGTGTAAGAAACTACAGACATCGTCCTGATTTTAAAATGTGAATTTCTTGATTGCGGGGAGTTACTGTCTATAAGATATAATACCCTGACGTTTTGCCTGCACCTCAGTAAATGTAACAAAAGCAAGCAGAAGCACGAGTCTTAGGACATGCTGACTGGTATTACTTTGTGGCCGTTTCTTTGGTGGCCGTTTACTTTATGATCTTCTTCACGCTGACTGGTATCACTTTGTGACCGTTTAATCTTTACGACAAATATTCTTTGATCTCAGCTGTCCAAAAGCAAGGTACTACCAGGTACCCGTATTCCACGCGAGGAAAGGGTTCCTTTTGTGATCCACAGCCGGGGAAAGACGTTCTGGAGGCCTCTGGTTGTTTCAAAGGATTTGACACTTCCATTGAATTTTAGCCACGCTTTCTTGCTTTGTAGTCTCCGTGGGAGATCGGCGTAAAAATGAATGCTGGAATAATAATTGTGTAGCTACCCAATGAAACAAATATAGCCAAGATTGTAGTATTATATGTGTTTCTTAATTCGATTAACAGTTCAAAAATTTTCAAACAGTTTCAGCTTAGGCCTACTCCGGGTCAATATCAACAGAACCCTCAAATCGCGTTTCGAACCCTTGTTGTCACCTTTTCGAGATGAATCTGCCATGATGGAAATTTGTCAAATTTTTGAGATATTGAATTTTTGATTCTTGATACTAAACTTTGCTTGCAGAATCTGCTTCAAGAATCAAAAATTCAATATCTCAAAAATTAGACAAATTTCCATCATGGCAGATTTATCTCGAAAAGGTGAATTCCAATCCGCGTTTCGAGCCCTTGTTGTCTGTGTTTCCATAAAGGGGCAATAAACTATCACTTCTCAAACTCATGGAAATTTTTTCCGTACATTCAAATATAAAATTCAAACATTCAAACATAAAATGTGCATATTTTCTAAAGACATCCTGCCGTAAAACAGAAACAATAATTCCACCCCTTCTCCAACTTTGCAAACTTGGGTAATAATGTAGTTCCTATTCCTTTTCCTAATTCCTTTACCGTCCGTTTTGCGCAAAAAATCAACAACTCCCCTTTAATAAAAGCATGCTACGTTCTGATCATTAGAAATGGTCAGAAATTTCCATCTTTTTTTTAGTATATTTTGTTGAAAATTCAATCCCAAAGCTGGGTTCATAAATAAAATAAATTCTCCAAAAATTTCAGGAGACCATCGGAATCCATCGTCGCAACAACGTGTGTTGAAAAGTTTCACAATTCCCGACATTCAATTGCGAGGCATCAAAAGAATGGATATTGTTTTGTGTTTGTAAAGCCACATCCCACCTGTAAACAGGAGCCGACCTTGAACCCATTTAACAGGTTTTGCTTTGTTCTATCGTTCTCAGTCTAATCATGAAGGTGTGCTCTTTTGGGGTACCCCTTTTCTTCAGCTGTGATCCACGAGAGTTCGTGCGGGTACCAGTCAGTCAGTTCTCTCCATTGAATTGAAAATGTCCACTACAGTTGCAGCCATTATAATGCTTTGAGCAGGATTGTTAACAAAGAAAGAACATTTAAATTCTCACTCTTCCCTCGTTCACCAAATTAAACTAGCCACTTCTGGCGTGCGTATTCATTATCAGCTCTAAAAATGTTTCAAAATAAAAAATCAGGTGAAAGGAGAAAAAACCAAGAGCGAAATTTCGGCTTGTTGTAATTTGTCAAAGCCCATTTCCCATCTAAAAAACAAAGAAATACTAGTTCACTGTTTCGAGGGGTAAATATTTTTTTCATCGAAAGACTAGAAAGAGCGTTTTCTCTGCAATGACTTCCACATTCATTTCTTCATTCCATAGAGAACTTTGGGCCTGAAATCCAGTGTAAAATGCAAAGAGCAAAGATTTAGTAATTACTTCCAATAGCAAATCTGCATGTGCAAATTCGGTTCAAATACAAAACAAGGCAAGGCATATTTTGATACAGTTATTTTTATATTTTTGTATTTTTCAATGTAATTTATATAGTTTACATCACCTATTATCTTTGAAACCAGAAGTCAGCAGAAGAGTAAACCATTTTTGAGCCTTTGCTTAGGTGATTTTGGTCCTTTATCGGTGTTTTAGTTTTTGCCTTTAAAGTGCTCGCTTTTCTGCCAAATATTTCGGTTTTGCAGATTTTCCATGCGTGTTTTAAGTTTCGCGGTTTTTTCGTACCCCCAAAGCACCCCCTCCCCCTTTCTAGTCGCCCTTCCCATATCGTTTGTTTTCAGGTCATGGTGGTCAAGCTCTCGGGAAAAATTCCTTCACAAATGCAGTTACACTTCTTTTCCAAGAGCTTGGTCACATGACCTGAACTGCAGCGAAAAGAAACCAAGCAGGAAAGGTGAATTGAGCCCAATGGCGGCGCCATGGAGGACTAGGGGGATTGATTCTCCCCATGAAAGTTGGCAATATAATAAAAGTGATATAGAAATAACTGGGTATACATTTTGCCTACTTTTGGCAATTACCCCTCCCCCTAGACTTGTGAAACTGTCTCTCATAACCTACCCTCTTACCCTCGTATTGTTTTCAGGTTAAAAGACATTCATTGGTGTCGGTTGAATTTACTTACTCAATTCCCTGTGTAATTAACTATTTTGTTGAATTTTGAAAAGACAGCCGCTGCCTTTTGTGCGATGGTTAAAATGCAGCTGTGAAAAAGAGAAAAGCATTCCAAGAGTCTCAAAAATTTCACATACTCTACTCCGCAGAGGCTACAGCTAAGCTTGCCATTGCGGAGGAGAGTAGAATGTGAAATTTTCGAAATAAAATTACAAGCACAGTTGACATCCGCTCACAAATTTTAATTTCCCCTCCATGGGTTTTCTTATGAAATACTGCCCTTTAATTCGAACGTTCTCTATCTCGAACAGATTCCAATTTCCCGCGAGAGTTCGAGATAGTGAATGCCAACTGTAGATATAAGTCAAAAGCTTTAGGAAATAGCTTAGTTCCCGTTTGAAAGAAAATAGCTTAGTTCCCGTTTAAAAGCGGTCCCTACGGCTAATCTACCTTAATTCCTATCTAGGGACCAACCGAATCAACATTGAAATTTGAACTTGGCCATTTCAACTATGAATAATCTCGTAAATGAAGTAGATAAATAATTAAGTAAGTCTGTCGACCGTAGTCGGAGGCAACTCGAAGAACATTCCACTTTCTTTCGCTGCTACCCGGAGGGTCCCCCCCCCCTGATCGGAAGACCACTTACGCTCAGTTCAACTCTTGATGCTGAGCGCTAAGCAGACAGGCATTGAGTACCATTTTAAATGTTTTTGGCGTGACTCGGCCAGGACTCGAACCCACAAACTTCCACGTGCAAGGCGACCGCTCTTACCACTTGGCCAACCTTGAGGTCAAGAAAGTTATAAACCAAGTAAACCTTTCGCACGCTTTCGTTTCCGTATTGTGCGTTAAGTCGTTATCAAAACAGAAACAGCTCGTCTACACACTTTCGATAAGATTCTCT
Organism: Phacellophora camtschatica; assembly: GCA_036873815.1. NCBI lineage: Eukaryota > Metazoa > Cnidaria > Scyphozoa > Semaeostomeae > Ulmaridae > Phacellophora > Phacellophora camtschatica. Next base: position 7,319 of record JAYJMH010038432.1, on the reverse strand, counting down.
TTCATTCCTTTAATTCTTGATTCTAAATGCTTTTTCACAAAATAGTCATTTTTGGAAAACGTTTTATAGAAAATAGATTTTTGAGTATGGGAAAATGGTAATCAATTTCAATTTCATGATATTTAGTATATTTTTGGGTTGTTCTGAAAAATGATTTTAATTGAAGTAGAAATACACAGTGAAACAGAAGAAAAACTCAGTCAAATTGAAGTTTTGAGTTTAAAGTTTTGAGTGAATTCTTTTGAAAAAATTGTAAAATGCAGTCACATTTTAGCAATTCAGTTACACATCTAAGTTTTGTCAATATAAAAGATTTTCATTAAAAACTTTACTGAAATAAATAGAATTATAAAATAAATATAATTAAATAAATCTTTAAGGTGACAGTTTTTGGGGTTTTTGCAAACAGACAACAAAACAATGATTCCAAGGTCTAAAATCAAATGACCACGAGGTCTTAGAGCTGGTATCAAGATCAGAGAACATTAATTGTTTGATTGTGTAGGCATTCAACATTCTGGGAAAAGTTTCAAAAATCCGAACACACGTGGCCGAACGGGCCGGTACAAAACTCAGCCGTTAGTCCGAAACTAATACACGTGCTTCAGCAACTGCTGCGAAGCGTTTTTCAATCGATTGTCAATACATGTGCATTAGATTCATAGGGCCGCTGCGAAGTATCGCGCTCAGCCGTTAGTCCGACAGTTTATGATTGGTTGCCCAGTTGCACGTGCTATTCGCGTAATAATACACCTGTTACGCTTTTATTTCCTAGGTTCTCTTATATACGGGTACCCTGGCCACCAACAAGTCACATTTTACAATTCTGTCAGCGAACAGAGAACATACCAGCACAAGACCAGCGATAGAGCTCACGTTGTTGAGAAGTCAAAAATAAACGAAAGTTCGACGAGGGATACCTGTGATAATCAAGTACCAGAATACAGGGACAGCAAGATCGATAATTCACCACCATCTCGCCGATCTGGTACACCAGCAAATATTGCAAACATCGAGCAAGATACGAATATGACGATGTTCATTAATCATACTTCAGAGTCTCCAGCACTAGGCCCATCCAAGTCCAACAACGCTCTTTTTCTGAAAAGTGACGGAAGACTTCTTCGCCCCGACGATGCTCTCTTTGACGATGAAGACGAAGAAAAGGAAAAAACATTCTTCAATCTCACCTCCGTTTCTCATTCTACTGGCGTTAATGGGCTGAACAACTTTTTGAACGGGAATCAACACAGCAGTCACGGGAATTCATACAACAACATTGGCTACTCGGGATCTCACTCAACATGGAATAGTTTGATGAGTGGGTACAATACGCCAAATGGATCCACGGCCAGCAATATCAACGGTGTAAATCTTGGAAACTTAGATATAGCCTTCGCAAATTTCAACAACGGACCATCCTACAAAGATTCGAGTTTTCCATTCAGAGACCAACACTCCTTTGCCGAACACAGCCCGTCCTCTTCAACATCAGGCACTTCAGTCAACGTCAGTTCACCTCTTCAAAAACCACCGTCTCTTCCACCGTTGCAACTCGAAAACCCTTCGCCTCCGAAACAGAACGACAAAACTTCACCAAGCTCCATGTTGACGCCCCTCACGCCGCTTAGCCATGTATCAGGACTCGGAAGTTTCGCTGCGGATAATTTCTACCAAAGAGAAAGCAAAACAAGCCCTCAAGGTCACCTTAACTCGACATCTTATGGCTTCAGTAGCTCAGCTCTGCCGAGTGCGTTTACAAGCAGCACAACTGATATGACAACATCGTCATCAGGCATGCGAAATTCGCTCTATGGCGACTCTGGAATGCGATACAGCCAGGGTGCAAACTCGGACTTCTCCCCTCAACAACAAATGGATTTGTTAGCAAATTCAGCGATGTTTTTACAGCAACCACGAGGCGTGAGTAGTCCAGGGATGAATCCATACATGAAAAATAACTACTACCAAAATAACAGTGTTTACGGGAACAACAACGGAGTAGTTAATGGAAGTAGCATGAATTCGATGCCAATTTTTAACCAAGAACAAAACTTGAATGTGAACATGGGAATAGGAATGATTAACTCAAACGCGACATCGCAAAATCAAGACTTGAACTTGTCTGGATCTCACAATCAACAGATTTTGCAGGAAAAAATAAAAAACGGATGCAACGAGGACATTGTGAATGATTTAAATTCGAAAAAAGTCGGAAATAAGGGATATTTGTGCGAACTTTGTGGAAAGCTGTACACTAGAAAATATGGTTTAAAAATACACATGAGGATACACACTGGGTACAAACCATTGCGATGCAAGTATTGTCAAAAACGATTTGGCGATCCAAGCAACATGGCAAAGCACATTCGATTGCACGCCGTTGGGGATACTCCTTATAAATGTCAGTTTTGTGGAAAGGTTTTGGTGAGAAGACGCGATCTGGACAGACACATAAAATCAAGGCATCCCAACGGACAGTAAAGTAACTTTATCATTTACATAGCTAATTATAAAACACTCATTTCCAGTGAAATAGTGAAACTTGAGTCATTAATTGAAAGTATTTTGGGGTACTAAATTTGACATAGAGTAAATGTGGCGCTTGAAACAAGGCTAGCGTTGAAATTCGAGCCATCAATTTAAATCATTATTTTCGCTCCGGAACTTACAATTTATATTTTATGAAAAGAAGCGAAGCTAATTATTTGATATGTTAATATATTATTAAAAACTTACATCAATACATCTTTAATTTACCATATAAAATTTTAGCTTTTTGCAAATAATTACAAACAGTTATTTGGCGATTTCCGGCGTGAACATAGGCTAGAGAAATTTGGATCAGAAAAGTTTAGGTCCAATACCTACTTTGAATTTCAAAATTTTCTCGGTTTTAAATTTATAAAAGAATATCCAAAGAAATTTCAAACTTCTGAATGTTTTCAGAGTATGAACAAGGTTAATTTGAAGGAAAATTAGCAATATACTTAAAATGTATTTTCAACGTTTTTGTGATAGAAGTATTGAAAGAATTTCCCAGAACAAAATAGAAAAACTAGTTATGTAAATTCTGAGTGAGGAGATACGTAATATACGTGAATTTTGACCAAAAGAATTAGGCATTGAAGGCCGTATCTGCCTTCTTTGTGGTGTACAGAGCGATTGTAAATATAGTAATTTTATTGTTAGATATTTTAGTATAGATTTTAAGTAATATATTGCGTATGATATTTAAAAATGTTAGGAACTCCGTCACCACAGCATCAGTATTATTAAAACCCAAGTATTGGGAAGATATTTATTAGATGTTTATAACTATAAAAATTCGCTTGTCAGTGGATATATGCAGCAGTTTTATTTAGATGCACGTATGTGGAAGGGTGTTTCAAAGTAAATCCACAATTCTAATATATTATTGAAATAGACATTTGCAAAGGAAATATTTTTATCTTTATCAAAACCATGAATATAATGATTTAAACTGTTAATAGAAAATTGATATCATGATATACATATATGGCGAGTTTTAAAATTTTTGTTGATTTTATGATTCAGCGTCTCTTTACAGCTGCGCGCAGGGGAGTAATTAGCAGTTTTTATCGATGCTATATTCGTTCATTACGTCTCCCAAACATAAAAGTATGGCTTTCGTTGATATTTTACAGAAGGATATGAGGAAAATGATCTGTTTATTGCCACATAAAATCACAGAAATGTTCATGTTTGAAAACTTTTACGCAATTTATATTGATGTAGGTATTCACCAAACCTTTTCAGCAACACGTTTCATCGAAAACTAGCAATTTCCCTTTTCTAAAGAAAGCCTATTTTGAAAGTTGTTGGGAAGCCATCAATCATTTTTGTATCGTTCACCACAAAAACATCAGAAACACATACTATACTTGAATTTTTCTTTAATTGGCATTGCTTGACAATTTGAAAAGTAAAAAAAAAGCAAGGACGATCTTCAAGTAAACCTACGACTAAATGATAATGTTCTTTAGCAAGGAACAGAAAGAATCACCTCAAAGAGTAGTGCAGTAAAAAAAATCAAATAAAACGGAGACCATTCGAATTAAAAACAAAAAAGGACAGACTATTTTCAAGTTAAATCATGGCTAAGGCTAATGATCGTTTTAGTTTTACAAGAAAACAAAGTATTACATCGTCCCAAGTAGCAATGCAGTTGAAAAACAATAACAAATTTTTAATTGAAAACAAAAAAGGAAAGACTATCTTCAAGTTAAACTATGGCACCAAAGGCTAAATGATCAGTTCTTTCTTCGAAAAATTAAAGCTTTACATCATTTCAAGAATAGTAGTACAGTAAAAGCAATATTTTGTAAAAAAAAAATTAAAGAGGATTTCCGAGTTAAGCATAACCTGGAGTTAAATAGTAATTTTCCTTTGCCAAGAACCAAACATTTACATTGCCTCAAGCAATGTTGGAGCAAAAGCATCTGAATTTTAAACAAAAAACAAATGGAAGAAACGAAAAAGCAAATGCCTTTTTCCAAAATGTCGAGAGCCTAAAACTTCAGATTACTGCAAGGAAGTAAAACTGGAGTAAACAACAACAGTGCCATGTCAAATAAAGAGCATGTAAACAGAATTTCAATATAAGTTAATTTAAGAATTGACAAACTTATAAATCAATCAGAAAATAGATTTTAGCACATGCTTCTGACTACCGATATAAAAAGTTAACCTTCTGACATAAAGTTAAGCCAGAATTATATAAATAATAATCTCACGTTACAAAGCATTTTATCAACCTGGCCCTCAAACAAAACAAAAAATGAATTGTGGAATGAAGGAAAAGACACACGAGTAAAACAGACTCAACAAAGAAATGAAAAAGAAATATCGTTTCTGCACAGCGAAACATTGCTTCAAAATGGGTGTTTCCAAAATTTTGAAAACTGCACATCAATGCAAAACATTTAAAGACAAAATTGCTCGTTTAATAGATGATTAATTAATCAAACATATGAACAACAAAACACTCCTTGTAATTGGCATTGGCAAAATATGGAGAAAATTCTACACGATTTGCTTGCTTGCTTAATATCAAAAGAATATATTTTTTTTTTAACCCTTGATCGTTTAAACGATGGTGCGAAAGTAAAAACAGAAAAGAAATCGGTTGCAAAGAAACAAACCTACACAACAAAACACTCTTTCTAATGGGCGTTGCTGACCAAGCAAGGATAAGATTACACACGATTCGCTTGCTTGTTTAATGTCAAAAGGGAACAGATTTTTTGCAGGGATCATTGAATGTTTAAAAAACTGAACAGTGGATAACAGGTATGAAGCAAAATGTTCTCTTAGAACACCAGCAAGGTAGTAAAAGACTATGATTTCTTTTCATAACTTCAAACACGGGGAAAGCCACGATGCAGGTATAGGTGATTAATAATGAAAACTTGGCCAGTACAATGTGACAGAAATCGAGTGTATCCAGCCACCAACAATTCAAATGATCATACAAAGAAATTATCTACGTCCGCAACAAGACGAAATTTGGGCTGTGACGTTTTACACAAAGACCATTCAGGCAGCAGGCGGTAGACCGAATTTCCAATTGCGATGCAGCTGCCTCAATAAATAACCATTGCTAATGATCATACCGGGTGGACTAACCCTGGGTACCAAGACCTCAATTAAAAATTAAAAAATTAAAAAATAAAATAAAGACGAAAAAGTAAAAGGGAAATGATAAAAATAGATAATTTATTTTACCCAGGGTAGCAAAGCCGGTACGGCGTAACTTAAGCGTCTCCTAATTTTTTTTGCTTGACGTACTTAAAGTTTGATACCTTGTTTGCCAAAATCTACTTTGTAATCCCCGAGCTACACGAAAAGAAAGCCAGCATTTAGGACTTTCTGAAAGCCATTATTCAAGACTTTCGGAAAGCCTTCATCTAGATTGCAGCAGAAGAAATCCCCAATGGTTTAATTGAGTATAACTCATTGAGATTGGGTATATTTGGCAAGCAGTGTATCAAACTATAAATTGAAGTCTCAGAAACATAAGTTATGTCAAATTTATGCACAAAACAGAATTCTCGAAACTAAAGCTCCTCCACAGTAGTTCTGCAAACGTATGAATATTTTTTGGGCTATTAAGTAGGTAATCAATTTCGAATTACATTTTCAGCACACTAGAGTTTTGCAATGCCAAAGAGCAATTTGATTCTTTTTAAACTAATAGCCCCGTAAAAGTAATCGAAATTATTCATAAAAAATTCATTGATAAGTGCAATTTGGCAGGTGAAGTCTACCTAGACATTTTAACAGCTTTGCTTAATATTGGAAAGATATTTTTCAAAGTATGTGATGAATATTCTCACATCTAACTCCTGTTACTCTTTTGTAAATTGCATTATCTTTCTTTTTGTTATGATTTCTTCGTGGAGAAATAAGTTAAAACTATTTTAGAAAGTTTAGGGCAATTTCTTTGTCTTAAATATGCTGAAATAAACCACAAAAACCACTCTATGAAAAAAGCATGAATCATAAAATGTATAAAGCCACAAAGGTCTTCAGGCGAATTTAGGTGGTAAATCTTGAGTTTCAAACAATTTGAATAACACCACTATTACAGGGTTGCATTACAATTACATTATAGTTGGCTGTTCCCACAGCGCAATAACAAATTGAGTCTTCCTTGCCCATTATTTTTGTGCTCACTTTGCGCTCGCATTGTTTCGACAGCGTTATTTCACATGTAGCGTTGCGTTGCCTTGTCTCAAGCGTTGTCTTATAACAATCAATTGGAAGCGTTCGTTTGAAATATTCCGTTCATATGCGATTGGTTGCAAGACTCAGACGCGTTTGCTCGTACGCGACGCGTTGTGTGATTGGATGCATTATCTGATATTGTGTTTAAACCTGATCTTCACAAATCGCAATTCACCGGCGATGGCATCGGCGATGAATTACCATGAGTTAAAACTTACGAAAACAGGGCTGTCTCCATCGTCTATGATCGGATTTTTAAACTAAAAAAATGTTGAATCCAGAGCTCATCAGCGATCATCGCCGATGTTGAATAGATTCCCGCATTATTTATACAATTACGCCCAAATATTTTGTTGGATCCAGACTCTTTGTTAATCTTGCAATATTACGATTGTGATATGCCATGTATAGAAACTGGGTATCTTACTGACTTGCCCAAGTCTCAGTTTTGTGTTGTCCAAAAAACGCCAGCGAAGCGGCAAAAAATTAAGGAAGAAAAGAAACTTCTTTAAATTTTTGCCGCTGCGCTGGCGTTTTTTTTTTGGGTTTTTTTTTTTGGACAGCACAAA
>JAYJMH010038431.1:27950-39699 GCA_036873815.1 Phacellophora camtschatica | reverse complement strand
ATTTATTGATTTGAGCTGATTGATGTTGTATTTCTTTTGGAACTTGTTATGCTTCTTTAGCATGATTATATCATTGTATGTACGTTGTATGCTTCTTTAGCATTGATTAGAATAGCATGTACGTTGAGAAAAAGATAAATTTTGAATACATTTCCCAGCTGAGGCATGACAAACTTGGAACAACAAATTTAGGATCGCTACTAGTCTAACCAGACTATCAGAGTCCTTGTTAGGCTAGATCGCTACTAACTAAACAGTATCTGTCTTACTCAACATATTACAATAAAGGAAACAAAAAATACGAAAAACTACAAAATGTGTGCCGCTACGAGATCGTGTCGTGACATTTAAGTTCTTCCAATTTTGTTGGCCTCTCTCAGGTATAAGCCCGAAGCTTGTATCACATCAGCATTTTTGTGTTGTAGCAGCTTTGACAATTTTTCATTATTGGACCTTAGAGAGTTTATTCTTGCTTTTTCGAAAAGTGGGGGCTTTTAGGGGCTGGTCAAAATTTATGTGGTGCTATACAGGACCGGTGTAACTCAAAAATTCTTTCTAAAATGTTTTCGTATGAAAATCGGTCCCTTATGAAAATGAAACCAAAAATGCATCTGTCCAGTAGAAAGGACTTTTGTGAAAACTTGTACTCCTATAACAATTTCAAAAATAGCTACAATGGGAATTTTAATAACACATACAATAGATTTGTCAGAATTTTCTTGATTTTAACTTTGAAAATCTAATGAATTTTCTACCAACAAAAACAGCTTGCTTCTCTTAATATAAGTCAAGGAACAGGACAGGTCCCTGACTCTCACCAATAATTTGGTAAAATTTCAATAACAAAGTTGCAAAAACGTCTTATCCCGTATACTTGGGCCTTCTAAAAACTTCCAGTCCTGTATAAACGTGAGCCAAAAAATATCAGTGTACCGTCTTCAAATGCACTGGTCCCGTGACGGTAGCGTTCCATAAATTTTGACGGACCCCTTAAATTGACGTGTTTTGGAAACCCTCCCAAAAAGTGAGTTTTATCCTCTCCATTCTAACATGATCACCCAACAGGTACTTTACAAGTGTGTCTTTGTTGCTCATATACCTGAATGAAAGGAATCATTCAGTAAAGGAGCTTTGGAAAAATATTAAATAGCAGCACCTGGCCAGCAAATTCTGATCCAATGCGTGGGAGCTCCCCTTATTGATCTAGATATAAGTGTTTACTTTCGTTCACAGTTTGCATATATTAGAATTTAAACAATGGCGAAAAAGGGGCTGGTGATAAACCCTAAGTTAGACATTTCTAAAGTTAATAAAGTGGGGGTACTTAGCCTTCCCCAGATTTCCTTCGTTTTTTATATTAAATACGTTGAAGAAAGAACTGAAATATCTATCTTTCTCTGAATACCCTCTGTAGGCCGGGGCAAAATATTTATCACAAACTGTAAAATGTTTGTGTTTTGCGTCGTTCCTGGTTTCTTGATTGATTTAATAAACTGTCAAAACTACAAAAACGTGCTGTGCTAGAAATAAAATGTTTGTACAACTGTTTGCAGGAATACGAATGCACTGAAAAACATTTAAAAGAAATCAGGAAAATTTAATATGTCTTTGATATACGTTCGAATGTCTCTGACGTCCGATTTCTATCCATCATCCGATTTTGCGTTCCCAAGGTGGGCAATCGTTATGTTCTTGAATTTACCATAATCGCTTGAACACGATGACTTTCAAGAAGATTAAATGTCTCACTTTCAATTGTATTTTAAGTTTTCTATATTTTGTTAATTTATAAGGTCAAACTTTCAGAAATTTTCGAAATGACACAAGAATACCAGTCTCATGACTCGTAGTAATCAATTAAGTGTCGTGGTCTGGGGTCAGGGCTGTGGAAACTAAAAACTTGGCCGAGTGTCGAACGGTCAAAAAATCCCACACCTGGGCTAACATGCTCAAACAAAAGATTCGAATAATATCCCATTGTTCTCCGAATAATGTCATGGAATCTTAAATAATGAGCCGCATGTTGCATTGTTCTAGATTGCTGTGCTGATTGCCTCTGTGATGAGCAGACGACGATATCGGAGAGATAAAGAAGCTGAGATTTTATGGAGAGAAGAAGGGGGACTTCATTCGAAAAGAACATGTCTGCGAAAAGAATTGAAAAAAGACCATCAAGAGGAAATCTCCGTTTGGTGAGTCTCGAATTTTTCATTTATAGTATTTCGTAGTATTTTTGTTTTTTGAAATCCGCTGACCAGTAAAATTAAAAGTTGGCACCTCGTTGGTACGTTAAAAAAAGCACTATTGGCGGCAAAAGTAATTATGGTAGGTCAGCGGTAAGGCCAGGAAAAATACGGATTTATAGAAAGTATTCTTAGTTAATCTTCGATCATCAGAAAATAGTGTGATGATGAGTAAAGAGGTTGCAAAGAGAAATCACAATCTCGCACTGCATTTGTTTGGGGTTGTTTTTTATTTGGGGCGATTGAAACATTTTGCGGCGATCGTTTCAATTTTTTTAATTTTCATAAACAACATGTTTTTACAGAAATTCCTTCCGTTTTATTTTCTCAGAAGAAATTTATTACCTGCAGTAAAATAAACGCTTTTCGACGAATTTTGAACGCCGCGAACGCTCCCTTAATTTATGGAAAGAATTCTCCGCTCAGTTTCAAACTCGATAGTGCTTTAAATCTTTCCAAATTTAATTGCACCATTTTACTCAATGCGCTTTTCGACAAATCGGTATTTCGTTTGCGGCGAAAACGTTTGAGTCACAATTTGGCTGTAATTTTGAAAACAAATTCGACAAAATATCATCAACGATGGACGACTGCTCAGCTCAAGATTTCTCTAAAACTTTTCAAATAAAGATAGAGCAATTCAAATTATACTTCCTTTCTAAAGGTAGAGCAATTCAAATTACACTTCCTCTCTAAATTTTCTGTGCTTGAGGTGAAAAATAGAAACAACGAAAAAGTGTAGAATTGACCATAGATTCGTCATAACCGTGCTTTCGACAGTTTATAAAAATTACGTAAAACATCGAAATTCTGATCAATGAACGACCTGTTGCATTGGAAATCTATCTTCCTGAATATCTTCAATATTTTCCTTTTGCAAATATGTTTTTTATCCTATTGGATGTCAGGAAACAGATCTGAACGAATAGATAATAATGGGAATGAGGCATGACCTTTGTGTGTGTTTTAAGCCAGTTTTAAGCTTGCAATTTAATATCCCGAAAAGAAGGAATGCAAAATTTAAAATATTATTATCGGGTTTGTTGCTATGATTTTTACGTTGGTTTACTACCGCTTTTAAAAGGGGGGCAGGATTGGGGAGTTGGGGGGGTTTGGGAGATGAATAAAAGAGTTGGTCAAGAAGGAAAAAGAATGAGGTTCTTCGTAGTTCTATTGATCACAAGGATGAAAGACTTGATTTTTACGAGTGACGAGTCGAAGAAGTTGGGGTGAAAACACTGAGATGCAAAAGAGTGGACAGTTAGAAACATGAGATGAGGATAGAGCAGAAAGAGTGGGAGTGATGTTTTTATGAGCCGGGTGTCTTGATTAACAAGGAGAACTCGTTAAAATTTTATTTTATTTTGTCACAGTAGTAAAAAGAAAAATCATTTCAGTAAAACTCTTTGAAAAGAAACTGTTTGATTTTTAAAACTTCTTTACTCTCGGAATGGTCACGTCGTCCATTGCCAAACAAGGTTGTTTTTTTTTTGGGGGGGGGGAGTAAATAAAGACGAAATGTTATATTCAGCTCAGATATTTACACTACGCCTATCAACTCTTGAGCTCTTTAGTCAAACTAGACAATTAATAGGATTTACCAGTTGTCAGAAAATGAATCCAATTGTCTAAGAATTTAATTGCAAACAAAAGAAATGGTTGGGGAAAGTTGAGAAAATCGAACCAGAAACGAGAATTGCGTTCATGAAAATGGGACCAATACTGCCACAAAGTTTTTAACCGCAAACTGATGACGAAATTTTTTTTGAAAGGGTTGATGTAATTTTGGCACATCTCGTCACCGGAAGATTTTCAACTGCCGTTTTGAGCTTGTGCCAAGAAAAAAGAAGTGTGCAGTTTTAATTAGCTTTTTGTGAGAGACCACACAATACGTTTACAAAGATGCGTCAAATAAAACTTACGTTTGCTACAAATACAGATTGCATCATCGGGACCATCGCATCGTTCTCGGACCAATGAGCCAAAAAAGTTGCTTTTTAAATTAATAAGGGTACTAATGCCCCTCAAACCCCGTTTTGACTAACTTGATAGTAACATAAATTCAGCTTCTAAAACATGACATATAGTACTTCTCTTCTTCACTTCCTTTCCCCACTCCTTTAGAAATAATCTACCCCTGCAGACACGGGCCGATTATCAAAAATGGCCAAAAGCTCCAAAACAACGAGGATGGCTTTGGGGTTCTTGATTTTCCTTTAATCGGTTTTTCGATTTTGCTTTCAAATGTATTTTTTTCCTCCAAATTAATTGGTTTTAACCATATTTAATTGGGCCAGAGTCTCTGATTGCACGGAGTCATTTAAAAAGAAAACAAAATCATAATAGGTATAACGGCGTGTAACTGTGAAACCTGGGGAGGAGACTCACGGACACTACTCAGGGGAAAACAATTCAAAAACAGAAGTATTCATAGGCATAACGGCATGTTACTCTGACACCTGGGGAGGAGACTTACGGACACTACTCAGGGGAAAAAAATTCAAAAACAGAAGTATTCATGTCAAATTTGATCAAAAACAAAACAAGCCTGTGATGTATTATTTAAAATGTTTGTTTTCGATGCTAAAGATAGAACAGTTACAAACAAACATTGAGAATGTGGATCAACAACCTTTTAGGGCAGATGTGTTTCAATTATTCTTTTTCGATAATCCATTCTCATAATTCATAATTAAGAAAACAGACACGCAGTTTTAAATAAACTACACAGAATCAAAATTTCGTGTGCAATATCCAAAGTTGACAAATGAAAAACAGGAAAAAACCGTGACTAAGTTCAGAGAAGGTTATCTCCTGCCTAGTTTCGAAGAGCGAGACTATGATATTACTGGAAATATATCAAAATAAAAAGGGGGTAACGAATGTATAAAAGTAATTAAGCACTGTTTAATGTATTAATTAATTGTCTTTTTTTATTTTAATGAATATTTTATTTAGCTATGATAATGTGACGCCGTGACAACGATACACATTTTTTTATAAGAAACTTTTTATAAGAAACTCACTGATGAAACCCAAGAAAATTTAACAAACTTTTACTACTGAATGAAAATTGCCAAGAAACGTTTGAAATTTTTAGTGACGATTAACATAATGTTTAATGATTTTAACGGACATGATTCTAGATGATTAATTGATTGATTGATTAATTCAGTGTACAATAGTTTTATCCTGTACAATATATACCCAGTTTTTGTTGAAAAAAGAATGCATAGTAAATTAAGAAACTTTCACTGGTGGAGACTTAGCCAGGTTTCTTATAATAAAAAAAAACCTGCATGACGTTAAATTGAAGTTGCCTTCAACGTTTTGTTATTCTGTCAAGCTTGAGCTGGTTATCAGTCTTATCGGGCTAGATTTAGGTTTGGCCCAAGTCTGTTCCGTAAAAAGCCTACTTGTTGCTGTGATAACTGTAAGGAAAAATACCATTCCGTTTTTTACACGAATATTTACAAATCTCCTCTGCGCTGAAATAAGTTCAGCATACTTAGAGTACAATACATCATTGAGTTACTATGTGTACCAGTGCCCTATGAAATAAAAAAAGCAATGGATGGAAAAAAACACTTGTGAGGTACGAGTGAGGCATGACAGATTGTCAACATAATTGTTGGCAACAGGACTCACGTTTTGATATTTTCTTTAGAAGAAGATAAATATATGCTTTGTGGCATTTCATTCATAATGGCGGCTCATTCATAATGGCGGCTCGTTTATAATGGCATCTCATGAAAGTAATAGCGCTTTTGAGCGGGTTGTTGTCTTTGCTGAGATTATTTGAACTTGTGTTCCATTTTGATCTCCACAGATGAAAAATGAGGCGGGTAAATGCACTCTTTACAACATGACATATTGTTGATCAACTTTAACTAAAACATTTTTGAAAAATGGTTTAAAATGGTCATTCGAACAAAAATAAAAATAAAAATAAATTTGCTCCTATCCTCAATAACATTAATGAACTAAGCAAAGAAATCTCTGAATTCTTTGTTTCGTTTCATTTGAAAACGTTTGAAGAGGGGTAATGCTTCAATTTTTACGCTTGGAACCCAACGACTTCCAAGGGGCGCTCCAATGCAACAGGAGAAAAAGGACTGCACGCGAATCCTTCAACGATCTTTTGCTATTCTAAGGGAAAGAAAAGTTCAATTGTACAATTTATGTATCTTTGGATGAAATAAGATAAGGAAAACCGGTAAAGGGAAGCACATTAGTTTGCTGCAATAAGTGAAACGTAAACACAGAACCAAAACAAAATCACAATAGTCGAAAAGCAGATTAAAAGAGACAAATCTTTTCAAACGGAAAAAGGTCACTAAAGCCTTGGATAAAACACACAGTCCACTAGCAAATTCATAGGATTAGTATAATTCAAACAAGATTTTTTCACTTGCAATTTCTTATTGTCTTCTCTTCTTCGTTTCACACTGGAGCTCTTGCTGACCGCAGCGCGTGCAACTCATTTAAAAACACTCAAGGTTCTCTAGTCTTAATTATGTGAACTGTCCACACGAGAACGAGATGTATTCAAGATTTACAGTGTGTAAGTGTGACAGTAAATGTGTCTTTGATTTTTTGAAATTTGATCAGGTAATTTGCCTTTTCCACAAGACAATTCTTTGGATCAAAATAGGTGTTATTTTTTACGTCTGAGCAAAATGGGTAAACTGCAAATCTGAAATGAACTGAGATTGTTCTAATTGGGGTTCCCCCCTCTGATCCCGTTGTCCCGATAAAATATGCGAAAATCCCGTTTCTCGATAGAAATGTGGTAACACCTTTCCCGATATATGTTTTGGGCCAACTCCCGATAAATTGCTTGAGCCAATCCCGTGTTCCGGAAAAACAAATAATATACCTCTTCCGAAATACCAGGCTTTTGTTTCTCTTATTTTTTATTTTTATTATTTCAGTATTATTATAATTCATTTTAAACATTATGTCGTAAATTGACATTAGGTTTGCTTTAACTTCAATTTTAATTAGGATTTTTAGCATGGCTCCAATGAAAAACAATGTAAACTGAATGGACTACCATGGATAAATAATATAACAGGAAAATGAAATGAAATCCTTTTACGGAATAAACTGTAGGACTAGTGTAAATGAGAAGGTTCCCAACTTCGTAAATCTATCCCCAGATCAAAAATTCACGTATATGTTATCATCAAGTGAAAATCTACAAATCACATAGCAACTAGCCTTTTCCTAAAAAGTGCCTTCGAACTGCGATCTCTTTAAATATCCCATGATAGGCCGAGCCTAATCACACTTCAACGACACTTATTCAATATTCAATATTCTGTATATATTGTCTGCATAATCTGCAGGAACAGGTAAGAGATGAACTGGTAGCTGGTAACTGGTAGACTTAGTAATAAATTTGTAACGACGCTTTTTACGTGTGTAGCAAGTTAGTGTCATAAAATAGAAAATAAAAAAATTCTACTAATGTTGGTCAATCAGACCAAATTTAAGTATCTGAAAAACAACTTTGCATATTTTGTTCTATATGGTTAGTTAGTTTGCCATTGCATAAATAAATATATTATGCTACTCTAACGCCCTCTAAAGTCTATAAAAATGCTCTGAGAGTTTACTTTGCTTATATTATAGTTTTATAGATTTATATTGCCAATCGTTGCAAGTTTTTGGTGAATAGAAAGTGTGTTATCTTTCTGGAAAAGTTCATCGAAGTGTAGTCATTATCGATATGTAATCATCATTGTGTGCTAATCTTAAAGCTCTCTGGTGAATATTGTTTACAAGATTATTGTCTTTTTAACTGTTTATTTCTTTCTTTTTCGATTTTCGATGTTTACACATCCTTTCAAATCTAAGGGTGTTGTACCCCCCTCCCGGAGCAGCAAGGATAAAAAAGAAAGACAGAAATAAATGGGGCAAGAAACTTTGAACGTCTGAATATAATGTTGATATATGTTGACACGACAGTGTCCAGTAAATAAGGGTTACTTTGGTGAATAAAAGATACTTCATTTACATATGATCATGTTTACACAAGGTTCATATTATATGCATATTTGAACTTCAATCATTTCCATATTTGAACTATTAAAAGTGTTGCGGTTACCAAGTAAACAATGGCGATAAATGTGCTAAAACTAAAAATCTGGGACAAATGCTTATGAACCATCAAGAAAACTGTGACAAAATATAAAAGTGTGACAATGTTGAAAAAGAGGCAAGAACTACATTGATTCAAAGAATTTTTACGATCTAAAATGATGATCATGCATAAAAATATAGCCTAAAATAATTCAGTGGGAAAAGAGTGAAGTTGACAGAAATGGAGAAAGGAGTGGACAACAAGAGTGACATAAAATTGTGAGAAAAAATGCCAGTGTGACAAACATTCAATTCAAAGATTTGGAAGGATCTGAAATAATGACCATGTATAAAATTAAAGACATTAATGTTAAAACTATTTTAGTAGAGAGAAAAAGAAGTTGAGAACAGAGAAAAGTAGAGAGAAAAAATACCCAACCAGTGTTCTCCTATCTAAATACTGGTAAATCCATTAGATCCCTACCATTAACAATGACAAACATGAAGAAGATTTTAATTCCACCTTGTAAAGCTATCATATCTAAATCTGAGTGATTTTGATCATATCAGTCTCAATAACCCTAAAGGGTCATATGGTCATAATTGTTAGACACCATAAAAGGTCATATTTTAAGGAGATAAATGCGGGCAGAACTTTATGTTAATTGTAGATAATTCAATATAAGTTTGTCTTCTGAATCAGAACTCATTCATCCCGGGAAAGTTGATATGGCACATTGCTAAGCAACATAAAACGTAAATGTTTTCTGGAGGTAAAATAGGGACAGAGCATTATTTACATTTCAAAAGTAAGTGTCTGTATCTGTCTATATAGATTGGTATGTATGTGCTACTCCTTGCAAAACATTTAGTTACGATCAATCCTGTTAACTTCAAATAAATTCGGATGTGATAGGGATAAGGAAATCGTCATATGTCTCACTATAGTTTACCAAGACATTTCCGTATTGCGACACAAGAAAAAATTTGATAGAAATATCATTCGCCTAAAATCAAACAAAGCTTGGTTTGTAGTCAGATATAAATAAACAAAATTTACGACATGTAAACAAACAAACAAGCCAAAACATACTAGCTTTTCCGTCTGTATTATGTCAACCAAGGGTGGAATTCTCGCCTCATACTCCCGCACACCTCCAAGCACTGCTTTCCTTGATTTTTCGAGCATCAAATGATTACTACATTTGAAATTTTGCATAATTGGCACAACGTTATTCGATGGTAAATTTCCTATGAAGAAAAAAAAACAGATGCAATCAACCCTTTCCGTTAAAGAAAAATATCATGCAAATTTTCGACATTTTTGTTTACATTTAAAATTTCCCTCGAGCAAACAGTTTGTGGATTTTAAATATTTCATCGTAAAAGAAAGATAAGAGAAAGCTTAAAAATTTCTTTATTGCATTTCTACAGCAGACTCTCTTAATTCGAACTTCCACGGGACCGATAATTACTTCAAAAAAGTTACTTTGAGAACGAAGCACCCAGATAGCGATGACATAAAATCAACCATATTTTAAACGATACTCTCGTTCATCTGCCATATGGCTCCCTTGATATTTTATTTCATTTCCTTCGCCCATAGGAAGACTGGCCTATTTCGTAGGGCCCGGGCAAAGACCCGCAGAGAAGACAGAAAGGGGGCGCAGGTGCAAACCAAAATGGGGCCCTAACAAAACGAGCTGCGGGGAGCAATTCGGGCCCTGCCCAGTATGACTACCAGCCAGTCCACCCCCAGAAACTGTGGTTTAGGTCATTCAGAATCGATCGCTCTTCGAGCAATTTTTTGGCCGATTGTATTAACAGTTTCTTGGAAGTTTCTAATGCTTAACTCCAAGTCTCTTAGGGACAAGAATCTGGTTTTTATTGTAAACCAATTTATAGAATAACAGGAATGTGTGTCTATGTGGGTCGATGGACCACTGCACTGATCGCGGAACCTTTCAAAAATGGGTGGGCTAAAAAGCTAGATTTAGCAGTATCTTAAACCATCAGAAATCATGTAAACGTAATCAAGATTTTTGGAGCACTCAGAATGGGTCCGCGGTCCCTGCTCTGAGATAAGGTTTTAGTCGATTTCTGCAGCTGGATGAACATTTTTAATGAGAAAAAATTGTTTTTGTAAAAAGTAGGGTTTCTTAGTTTTAATCGTTCTTAGTACTGTTCAGCTCTCTTCCTGGATAAGCAAATGAGCGAAAAGATCTGTCATCAAAATATGTCAGTCATCAAAATGATACTCTGGTTTCTTGATTATTATGTTATATTTTCTTGGTTATTATATTATCAGAAAAAAATTAAAAATTCTAGGTGTTGAGCTTTGGCAACCAAAGCCATGGATTTAGTGTCCAATCATTTCCTTCAGGTGATCGTCCACATATTAAGTAGAGATAAAAATAAAATCTTCCCAAAATCCATTACCATCTGAGGTTTTATCTAAAGTTTGACCAATTGTGTGGGTTTTACCACATAAGGCACCCCAGGAAGTTTTACTAGTTGAGATTAAAATTTACAAATGGCACGGGCAGAGTTACCAACGTTGCAAACTCTGGACTTAGGAAGGAGGGAAAATAAAGAAAAGAAAATTCCTAGCAGTTTATCTATTCAGTAATATCGAAGAAAGCCTGAAAATAGAGACAGAGGATATTTACAGCAACAACAACCGCCCGTTTCTACCAAAAAGGGGGCAAGGGGATAAAAATGTTGAATTTCAGTAGTGAGAGGGTGGTAAAAGGGATAAACATGTTGAATGCATAGAATCACGGGGAAAAAAATGTCGAATTTCACGGATATCATGTCCCACATTTAACAAATATAGCTTTTTCACGTTTCACGGAAAAAATCGGCTGTCCCGTCACGCTTCACGGACTACCTTTGTTTGCATTACGTTTTCATGTTCCCCGGATAAAAAGTAGAGCCAGTCGCATCTCACGGAAAACCCTTTACCACCCTCTGATGATATCAAAGCACAAATTCTAGGCTTGGCTTTCCCAACATTTTGGGATAGACTGAAATGCAAGTTCTATTATTTATAAAGATAGAATCAGGGTAACTGGACTATAGGCTTTACATTAAAAGATGAAATAAAAACATAACGTATACAGAAATAGCAGTTTACTATTAATAGACCAAAGTCAAAGTCAGTAATGATGGTAAAGTTATTGCATTTTTTATAAACATTTTATCAACCGTACTTCCCCTGCGGGCAACTTTAAAAGATCTGCTTTCATTCTTGTGACGTTTTAATGCTCCTACGTAAGCATCGCACAATCTAGAGTTCAAGGAAAAAAGCTGTTTTACAACCAACGTTAAACCCAGCAGAGTTAAAACGTTAAACAAGGAAACAAACAATTGCTTCATTGGGTCAAATTTTGTAATTTGGATACAAAAATATTCTAAAG
>JAYJMH010038431.1:0-27850 GCA_036873815.1 Phacellophora camtschatica | reverse complement strand
TAACACATAAACAATTGCTTCACCGTATCAAATTTTGTAATTTGGATACAAAAATATTCTAAAGTAACACATAAACAATTGCTTCACCGTATCAAATTTTGTAATTTGGATACAAAAATATTCTAAAGTAACACATAAACACAAGACGATGCGCGTTCAAGTAGTTCAAGTCGTGACCTCGTGAATTTATCAACTTCATTTCTCATTCAATGTTTGAGAAAACTTGAAAAATCTAAAAGGCCCCCGCAAAGCCACACTAAGATAGTCCCATTATGCAGCCACCTGGCCCAGATACCGTTCTTTATCAATATGCAAATCCCTTTATTCTAATGCCAAAGTCTGAGGTTTTCTGTCTGTATTCAAAGTGATACTGGGATTACGAAAGAACAAAACAACTCTCGCTATTTGCCCCTGTGCTGTCAAAATAATTTACTGATTTATTTTGTTCTCGTATTTTGATTGCAAAATTGTTGTTTGTTTGTGTAATTGGGATAAAGAGACCTCTTGTTTAACTTCAGATTCTATTTGTGTAGTATAACCTCCAATCATAAAAAAAAGAACTCCACAGTAATTATAATCAAGAAGTTTGTGATTGACCCTTTCACATCCATACTTATTACAAATCCTATCAGCTAAATTCTAACTGAGGCGCTATTTACGTACGAGCTTTCGGCACGGGTCTTCTCGGCAAATTGAAGAGCGAAGAGTTTTGCATACAATAATGGCGGCAAGAGAAGAAATCGCTTCCACGTCATTTCTGCAGATCGTGTTTATTAGACTACCGGGTGTTCCCAAAAAGGTGGACTTGCCCCATTGCCCTCTCCCTTTCCCCTCCCGTTCGTTTATACTTGAAGAGCGAGACTTGTAGCAAGTCCATCAAAATGGTAACAGCTTTGATCAAGGCTCGCGCTGTGAGTTTAACTCAAATTTATTCGAAACAATTTTTGAAATGTTTTGATATTATTTTGATATTATTTGTGCATCGAGAGTCGAGATATCAATTCCGAAAGTTCAAAATTGCCTCCAACCCAAAATCAGAGGTTTAGATTTTCGTCTAAACTGCGTCTTTGGATCTCCTAAACCATAGCGTTTTACGAAATGAATTTAATGGCGCTTGGAAACACACTCAGAAAGAAATCCGAAATATATATAAAGAAATATTTATGGATGCAGCCACTATGAAGTGGTTTCTCGTTTTTCAGCATTTTTACCAAAAATCTACTGAAATGAAACAGCAATTTTAGTTTAAAAAAAATTTAGTCATGGACAACTAATTTTGAAGATTCTTTTTGGAATCATTGTTCAGAAGTGTTTTAAAAAACAAAGTATGTTGTGTGGAACACCGCCGTGATTCAGAAAATCCTACAACACGATCTTTTAAGAGCGTAGGCCAAAATTAAAATTGAAGTTTAGCAGTTTAGAAGTTTGAACTCTTGCAATTTAAAACAAATTATTATGCACTACCTCTAGCTAAAAGCATGGCAGCAAGATAATAATAAATGAAGCAACAGCTCTATAAAAATAAAGCTACAGTGACAACAAGGTTATAAAACAACAACAACACATCAAAAAGAATACACCAATTTTAAAAAATCCGAGAAGAGATAATCGCGCTCCCAATATTTCAGTCTGGAATGAAGTGATTTCATTATGACATGACGCGTGCCGCTCAAAACAATGGGTATTACCGTTGTATTAACAGCCTCATTAAAGGATCAACGTCTTATCTCAAAATCTCAGCCTGGTCCCAAATCTCACCTGGAGATTATTCGATGGAAAACTAAAATCCACAAGCAACAAACAGTTGACACCAACACTGACTTGCTACAAGTCTCAGTTATGGTCAGGGGCGGATCAAGCAGAATATGGCGACCGGTTTTACATTGAAAAGTAAGAAGGCCGGGAACGTTTTTTAGCGACCACGCCTTTACTTTGGTTTTTTCTGACCGGTTTTTCAAACCGCTGAAACCGGTCTGGATTATCAAAAGAAGCAAGCGCAGCACAGTATCAAAAGCGCAGTGTTGAATGCTAAAAATCTCGTAAGCTTTTGTAAAAAGTTATTTCAACCCAAGTGGCTTCTCAACCCAAGATAAATTGGACTTATACAACTTATGGTCCGCTCAGAACAATATAAAAAACAAATCAAAAGAACTCCTGATAACTAAATCTAATACACACATTTCTTATAAGAAACTTAAACAATGCTCGGCTGTAAAAAATTAAGAAATTTTCAGTACTCGGTTAAACATATTAAGAAAATTCTGACATGTTATTCTTTGTAAGAGGGAAAATTAATCTGCTCTTTCACCTTGAAGTACTGTATTGTTGTTACTATACATGTAAATATGAAGTAAAATATACAACAATTGCAGTAGTGACCAGTAGCATTAAATTTAGATATCCTTTCCATACCAATTTGGATTCTTGAATGCACACTATTTTTATAAGAATACCTAAATTTTTGCCGAGCCTCAATATTCTCAAAATTGTTCGCTTCTCAGCCTAAGACTATTCTTAAATTATTCTTAACCGACACAAGGTGTAAATTCGCCTGAAAATCAAGGGGGAAAAATTCAGATCTTTGTTGATGTGTTGCTTCATCATAAAAACAAAACAAAAACAAAACAATAAATGTGGTATCAAAATACAAACAAAGAGCCTGGCAATATTCTTAAATAATTCTTAAATTTCAATGATTTTGAGCCTTATCATTCTTATAAAAAACGTATGTATCAAACAAAAGTCTTGTTTCGATTATATTGAAAAATCACATTAAATCAAATTAAACAAAAATCTTTTGTTTAATTTTCTGCAATTGTGTAGTGTTCGTAGTATTCTACTACTCTGAGTTTTTATGAAACTTTTAAGAAATTTTGAGTGCTCAATTTTCAAAACAAAATTAAGAAACATCAGTACTGAAGCATTGTTTAAGTTTCCTATCAAAAATACGTGTATGGGTGATTCCCTAAAATTAGATAACATGTTTTTAAAGTTGAGACATGATACTAACATTACTAACACAATTGAACACCTTTGGGTCAATGTAAAATTTAACAATCAAATGCCAAACAAACATAATTTACAATCAGAAAATAAAATGGCTTTAGCAGTATATGGAAAAATACTGCTCTTTCATTGAACAGTAAGATCTAAATGTAATATTGTAATTACAATCTACCAGTGTTGTTACTTATAGCTTATAACTGCTCCAAACTGGAGCGGATAAGGGTATTATTGTTATTCTTCCCAGACAACATTTACGTATTGCTGCAAACGTAAAAATAAATTGCTTCTTTAATTACAGTCTCGAAAGCAGAAAACAGAAAGAGTAAGAAGAGAAAGGATAAACACTGCCTTGGATGAACTAAAATGTATGGTTGTGAAAGAAGAAGAAAAGGTAAGATGAAGTCTCGAAATTCAATATTGCAACTCGCATATAACAGAATTTATATTTGTGGGTACCAGCCTTAAAAAGGGTTCTTATCTGAAACCCGAAACCCGAAAAAAACATAGCTGGGAGTAAAAGAAAGGCGAGTTGATCACTCGTAAGGTCCAAAATAAACGGAGGGGCAAAATAAATAGGGGGGGTGGCATAAGCATTTTCAAAAAGAAATGTTCAGAGCTTTAAGGTTTTCTTTCTTTATATATAACACTAGTAATAAAATGGCAAGTTTTGTCCAGTTGCATCAAACGTCTAAGGTTGTTCCAAGCAAAACATTGCTCCAAGCAAAAAAAAATTGCATCATTTACTTGCTCCTCTGCAGACTATGCAGACAATATATTCAAAACGTTGATTGCATCAGCTAGGCGTATGAATACTCATTTATTTTATTGATATTTTACAATTTTGTTATATGCTGTATTTATGCTGTATTAAAACTATATTGTATTTTGTAAAAGTTAGTCTTAATTAGCGACGAAAGTAGCTAGGATTTGTATGTACTAACTATAAAAAAAAGAGAGAGAAAACATCTTTTATTAACATTTCTATGCAATTTCTTAGTATTTTACCCAAAAATATAAGGTCTCAAATTTTTAGAGCCAAAATTATATTTTTTAATGAAAAACTTTTCAGACCCAAAAATATATTATGGAATCGAAATCCTAGACCCAAAAACATAAGACACACCCCCTACCCAAGTCAGTCGTAGGACACACCCCCTACCCCAGACAATATTTATATTATTCTTTGTTTAGTTGTAACATCATTTCAAGCTGAGCATGTTAAATTAAACAACAATAAACGAATACACTAGAAAGAAGACAAATAATCACATTTTGAAGACAAAACCTATTTATAATTATTCTGATATTCCTTCAGGCTTTGCATAGAAAAGGTTATGAAAATATAAAATATTTTTATCCATTCGTGCTCTCGTCTGGTGTATCTATCTATCATCTACCTGATACTGCACATTTTATCTTGTATTTGGCATTACATACATTGGTTTTTCAGTTAGTATGTACATATGGAAAAGGAAAAAAAAGAGAAATGCTTTATAGGAGTGTCAACTTCTCATTAAAACTTTGTGAAAATAGAGGTTATATACAACCAGTGATCTATTTTTGACGTGAGGAGAATGAATGGAGAAATGTTTTAATGAGATGTGATGATTTAATATTCATGTCCATCAGTCACATTCACATAATACGTACATGTCCCTATATTTTGCCATGTAACTGTTTAACAATTTAGCTAACGTAACTGCTCTTTCTTTGCGTAGAGTGATAAAATGGACAAGGCAGATGTCCTGGAAGCAACAGTAAACTATGTACGCGGCACAAGAGAAAATGGTAAGAACAGCTTTTTGCAATGTCTTTGTGTAAACAAATTAAAACGTGAACGTTGTTGAAAGTTAGTGTCCTGAAAGTTAGTGTCGAGAAAGTTAGTGTCGTGAAAGTTAGTGTCGTGAAAGTTAGTGTCGTGAAAGTTAATGTCGTGAAAGTTAATGTCGTGGAAGTTAGTGCCGTGAAAGTTAGTGTTGTGGAAGTTAGTGCCGTGGAAGTTAGTGTTGTGGAAGTTAGTGTCGTGGAAGTTAGTTGTAACAGGGTCGTGTGTCGCTAAAAACGTTGCAACAGTTCGTGTCAGCTGTCTAAGTGTTATCCCCTCTTTAGATTAATTTAAATATGCTGATTAATTTCGAAACTTCAATTTCTTATTTCAGAATACAACGAAAATCCGAGCTTCAGATCAGGGTATAATCAATGTGTAAGTGAATTTGTTCAATTTCTCATATCTCTTGATGTGCAAGCGGAAGAAAAGGCCAAGCTGCTGTCTGGCATGGCAACAATTCTCTGTGGAATAAAGAAACCAGAAGAGAATCAAATACAACTAGATCAACAGCAACAATTGAATATGCAACAAAATGGGAAAGTGCCAATATCAAGGATACGACAGCCATTACAAAGTGTGAACACAAATATAATGAGCACACCTTTGACATCAACAACTTACAGTACCATAAATGTGGTAGAATCCTGCACCCAAAGTATTTCATCTACACAAAGTGTAACATCCTTTTCAAACAGAGATTCATTTTCATATGGTGATTCCCTTTCAAGCACATCAAGTACTTGTTCTGAATCTAATCAGTACGAATCCCCCGAAGTCAGACATATGTCAGATTCAGGCATCGACAGAATGTTAGATTCTGTATTCTGTGAAACAAGTGGATTGGAAACAAGTTTGGCAAGAGCGGTTGGTGCTGCCATTAACTTGGAGGTCACTGATTTGTCCTCAATTGAAAATGGTGAAACAGATGAAATAATTGAAGAAATGGCAGGGTCTCTACCACCCATGTGTACATTCTTGTTTGAGTGAGAAAAATGACATACAAGAACACAACAAAAAGAATATAATGAAATTTTGTGACTCTTATAAATGCTTTATATTGTTGTCAATTGTAACAGTTTGAAATAGTTTGAAGGTTAGGAGGTTCAATCACACATCAATCAAAACAAAAGGAGTCAGAGAGAAGAGAACTTCTCACCAGTTAGAAAATAAAAACAAAGATATTTTATTTGGTAGTTTTTTCATTTCAAAAACTTAATGTACAAATTACTCAAAAAATTTTGTAGTTGTTCTAAACGAAAAGTCAGAAAGACGTTTTTTAATAAAATTTTCAGTTTTAGTTCATTAACAACCAGAATTTTTGCAATTTGTTTTCTGAAATGCCATTTATTTCCATGGTATTTCAATTGTATTTAATGCTTAAATAATTTGTAGATAGTAAAGGAAGTATTGTGTAGTTAGTATCCAGATGAACAGCCTGTTTCCCTCAAACAAAAGTTTGCTAGAGGCAAAATTGCTGACTTTGTTGTGTGTGTAAGAAAAGATTGACATGCAAATCAAAAACTTCCCTATGGACACAAACTTCATGGTGTCCAAGCAATTTCCAAAGAAATTGCCTAATATCATGAAGACAACAAAATTGTACACCAGAGCTTTATCTGTGCATAAATGTATCAGATGAAAAATTTGTTTACACACACAAACTTAGCAGTCTGGGTGTGATTCTAAAGAGACAAAAGTTGTTTACATCATTTTTCCTCGATGCAAACATTTTTTATGAGAAGCTTATAGGGAACAAGTATTTGGGATTGTTAAAATTAATAAACTGTCAGTACTCAGCCAAATAAAATTACGAAACTTTAATAATTTTAATTCTCTTTGGGTTGACCCAAGAAGATAATCATCATATAGTTGTAATATTGAAACAAGTTTTGTTTGTTACATCTTGGTTAATTTTGAATATAACATTGCAACTCTTTTTGCTTAGAAATCTGAAAAATTTATATATATTAAGAAACTTTCATATTCAATTTTGGGAAAGATTAAGAAATTTGCATTTACGAGCAAGGCATTTCCTATGTTTCTTGTAAAAACATTGTGTAGTATTGCAGCCAGAAAAAAGCTTCCAATATGGATGAGAACCTCATAACGATAATTTTCAGCAAATTAGTGTATATAACTTGTTTTAAAGTTGTGAAATAGTTAACCATTATTAATCATTGATACCTCAGTTGCAGCAATTAATAGAGTTTAATTTCTTGGTGGTTCTTCAATTACAGTTATTGAATCTTTGTTTTGAGCAATTTCTCGTTTTTTTGAAATAATAATAAAAAACAATGGAGCAATAGCAGTAAACAATAGCTCAGGTGCTCACATCCATGCAAAAAAATTCCAACTGACAGTTTGGTAATAAACATTACAAGCTAGACTGGATTTTATGGCATTTTTCAATCAGATCTCATCAGGAGTGCAAGAAAGCATTCTTCTTTTGTTTAGGTCTATTGTTCTCCAATTGCTTGACATTAAAAATATTTAAAGTTTTCAGATTGCGCAGGGGAATTCTGTCATTAAAATTTTTGCACATTTTAATATCAGGTTGTTTGCTTTTTGAAGAATGCGCGGTCGTCTGTTCATGTTGTTGTCACGCAAAAAATCGATGACTTGACTTCCACCTAAACAACGTAGCGTGCTGAATGCAAGGACAAGGTGAATCTCGAACAAATGTAAATATCCTTTTCATTTGTATCAACATAACATACTTAGACTACATCTTTGTTTGAGTTCTTCTTTGTCCTTCTTTGTTTGTTCTCCAATTTCAACCGCCATTTTGTAACGACGTCTTGTTCTGCGTTTAATTTCAAAAAGCCTGGAAACGAAATTGTTTCCCGCGCTTTAGTCAATGCTCCTTCGCATAAAACCATTTAAGCATTTTTTCCCATTGTTTAACCCTATTCCACCTGGGGGATCTCCCTCTCCCCTCCCCCAAATTTATATCAAGATTTACTCCCTGTTTTCCTAAAATTTAAAGGTCTACACGAGACCTTTATTTTATATGTCACGTGACCAGTTAATGCCCATATTTGGAAAGAGGTCACAAAAAACACTGTATCGCAGTAGTTTTGTTCATATCATTAGGTTCCTCTCTTTGATACCTTGCAATTGATGTATAATTCGTTTGTTTTTGTTTATATGCTATAACATTATATATTCTGATGACGTCATATTTTGGATGAATGTTGAGGAAATTGGGGAAAATTATGTTCCTTTGAAAGGATAATGTTTACTCATTTGAATTGCAATAAAAAAACCTTCAGTTTCATTTTTAATTCCTACACAAACAGTAGTGCTTCTTTTTTGTCTGTCAGCAGAAAATATGTATGTATGTATGAATTTTTCTGTCACTGAATTGAAAGTTTACAATATATTTTCTAAAAAAAGGATAAAATATTACAGGCATGTAGGATTTAATTACAATTAGTTAAAATTACATCTAAATTCATTACAAAACCATGCACCCCTAAACTAGAGTGGTAGGGATAGCATAAAAGATCGAAAGACCTTGATTCCATAATGGTCCCCTTGGAGGTTTTATGGTGAAAGAGGAAAAAAGTTTATCTTTAAAAATGTCGCCGTTTACGTAACTAATTAATATTTTATTAATTAATTAGATCCATAAAAGACTGGTAATGTTATATGCCAAATTTCATCACCAATACTCAATTGGTTTCTAAAAAGATCAGGTGACATTAATGCCCCCCTCCCTTGTGTGAGACAATTGGTGACTGTATCCGAAGGCCATATTAATTTTACTTATTAAATTATTATATTGTTGATGGACCTCGAAAACCCGAAAAGTTTATGACTCCATGATAACTTCAAATTAGAAAATATATTTGTTGTCTAACGTGCTTAACGTTGGCTCAGCTTTCAACCCACATAACTTGCAATAAACTAATAAATATGAACCCTGAGATGGGTACCATAGCAAGTTCAGGTATGTTACTGGAAAAATGAAGGTTTTTATTACCCTGGCTCCCCAGGGTAGGTTTTTAGATTATGTGGAATACATTTTTAGTAATTTAAATATTTGAAGATTCTATCTTAATATTTGAAGATTCTATCTTAGAGACAAGTTGACTCGCTCCAAGCCTATTTCCTTTTAAACCCCAACAAAGGAGTTAAGGAACCGAGAATTGAGAACTGAGAAACTAGTTCTCCCTTCTCAGTTTTCCATTCAGTTTTCCATTTCCATTCAGTCTACCTTTTCACAGAAAAATTCACAGAAAGGTTTTGAATTTCGATAGTTAACATTCAAAAGTTGTTAATTGACAAGTTAAAAATTGAAAATCCAATCAAACTCTATTTAAAAATTACTTCAAAGGAAATTCTTCTTTCAAGTTTATCTATTCTTAAAAGATTTTGTAAACCAAGTTACTGTCCTTTTTCTTATATCATTTAATGTGTTTGTAATTAATATACTAAATTATTGATAAAGTGTAATTGATATTTAATATCAATATCAAATATATAATAATATGTTCAAAATGATCTAATAACCGTGGAAAATGGAAATGTGGTTATAAAAAGGGTAACAATGATTACACTTAAAGTAAAAGCATGTTAAAAACAAAGTTTTGTAATGTTGCTCGTAAAAAAAATTCTTACCCTAAACCCAGGTTCCCAGAAAAGGAAAAAAAATTATTTCTACCTCTGAATAGGCATATCCTAATTATTAAAAAGTTATGGGATATGTCGTGATTTTATTGTAGATTTATGAGATTCCCCATACCCCCATTCCTGTACAGACCTCCAGAATCAACAACTGCAAATGCAATCCCATTCTAGTTGCTGAAATTCCACTCATAAAGTAAGAGTAGTTTTAAGTTGCTAGTTGTTAGAAAATGAAATAAAAAAATTGCTCATACCAAAAATGAAACTTTATTGGAACTAAAACCTTTAATTATACCTTTAAATAAACCTCTAAATAGACCTATAAATCAAAACCATCCAAAAAATACCCAGAAATTCTTACCAGCCAAAAAACTATGCCCATAAATCCGGACCAACCAAAAAACCATACTCTCAAATCCGAAACCAGTCATAAAAAGGTACCCAGAAAAGTGGCACAAAACCCCATTCCCGAGCTTACTATTGCTCACCAGCTGAGCTGGACGTATAAACAAAAAATCCAGCATTAGTTTATAATAACATTTTCTTCCATTTTCATTATACAGTGGGACATCGATTTCATTGGGATACCAAAATAGAAAACCACTCAACTTCATCAACAATACAAAAACTGAAACTATTAGAAAATTAAACATAGATAGGGTGCAGATACAGCAGTTTCAAAAAGTTTCTCTTTATTTCAAAAAGATTCTCTATCTCTTTAATAATCTTACTGTTTTAATGGGGGAAAACAAACAAAAAGCCACCAAAGCGCAAAACACAAACCACCAACCCCCCACCAACCAATTAACAGCCTTTTTTGTTTAAAGCCCCGGCCAAACGACTGGGTTTTTCATTGGATTTTTTTCTGAACATTTGTCAAAATGTTGGACGATGCGCAGAGGTTTTGAGAGTTATTCGGAGAAAGTGGCCAAACGACTGGATTTTCGCTGGGTTTTTTATGAAATTTTGAACACAGTCGTCCAAATCTTCAAATTGAACGATATCTTCACGTTCTTCTTCGTAAGATAGCATTTTTCTCTTTCCCACTTTCTCCAAGTGCATCTTGTAGGAAAAGTGTAGGAACAAACAACAAAGCCGTCTTGATGTTTTGGCGCAAAAAATGTCGTCCAGATTCAGTAATACGCATGCGTGCGCTCAACAATGTTGAGAAACCGGCCAAACGACTGAACACGACTCAACAACATCTCCAAACAATGGAAATTTAATCCTTTCTATTACTTGTTCAGTAAAATATTTGAAAGCGATCAAACTTCACTGAACAACGCTGAACAACGCTCAACATGTCTGGACAAGGTGGCCAAACGACTGGATTGTTTACTGGATTTTTGTTGAGAAAAAAATCCAGTCGTTTGGCCGGGGCTTAAGTCTTTGATTAAAATAGCAAAAAATGCCTGCTCATCTTTTAATTTGCATTTCTTAATTTAACTTTATTTCATTTCATTTCCTCTCAAAGCTGTATTGTTTAGAAATTTGTAGATTTTGAATTAAAAAACGTGACAATTTTGAAGAAGAAAAGGATTTGGCCTATTGATTGAGCGACCAGCACTCCTGCCTGTTGATTTAGCGACCGGGTGGGGTTCGAGTCCCAGCCCCGTCTCCAGAAGTTCACTCAGGTTTTCATCATTCATAGGTCGGTAAAATGGGAGTAAAATGAGTTCAAGCTTTATAGGGGTTTGTGGGTGGCTATGTAAAACCCGTGACTCCTGGCTGGAAACAGGTCATCTCGAAGCTTTTGCAGGCAAGGCACATTAAATTCGATCACTAACTCACTCACAACCAACGAAAAAATATGTGAATGAAAAATGTGAAAAAAAAGTCTATGGACAAAGTCAAAACTAATAGAAAAAATTACAAAAAATTCAAAAGAAACACCTTTGTAAGGAGGAACAAAATACTGAAAGCTGGATTTTCTGGGGGAAAAATTTGGAAAATACAAAATAAATTAGTTTGAGGAGCATTAAAGTTACAAAACAGTCTATGTACGATTATATCATGTTAAACTAATATGATAATAATAATGAAAATATGTCAATAAGTAGAATATTCTTCTTTATACGATAGGCTGGCTCCAACGTTTACAAATATCAAAGCCCGTTTTGCGTCACGGAACAGGATGAGGAAATTTCAAACCAAGGTTCCTTTTTGAAAAAAGCGGGCATGTAAAAACAGCGTAAAGTCTCAGGTTTCAATTAACTGTGCAGAGCACATGTAAACATGTTGTGTCGTGTCGCATATTTGTAGATGTATCAAATAGACAATTCCGCTTTCAGTTCTATGTAAGAAATTTGTGATGTAATATCGTATGTTGATGGTATTTTTTAGGGATTTTTAAATACATTATGGAGGGCTTTTTTTGCTGATTTTAGCTGTGTCGATTTTAGCTGCACGTACCACTGTAACACCATGACGTAACTTGTATTATAAATGTAGGTGTTTCATTGAAATCATGTAGGTGTTTCATTCATTGAAAACAAAAGAAACATTTTTTTTTATCTATGTGGGGTTGGGTATGTCACGTAATTTAGGTATCGTCCTATTTTTCTCCCTAAAATTTAGTAATTTTCACTACTCCAGAATACCAGGGGCACTTTATCAGCCGCAGTAAGATACTCCAAGAGTATCGAGGGTCGTTAAGGGGATAACGTGTCTCCGTGTTCAATGGAAGATTTCTTGATTGCGCTCCTGTTTCCTTAAAGATTTTACTTAAATTGTTCCCCAAAAATTCTTCTCTCAAATTTAACGTTCTCTTGTTGCCAAAGAAAATTTACATGTCTCCTGTTCCCCAGTGATTTTTGGGCATGTTTTCTTGTTCCCCAGAACCCTTAAATAGTTCTCAGTATCATTAAACGTACTCCAGATAATTACCATCAAAAGTATCTGGATCGAAAGTTCTTCAAAATACCTTTTAGGCCAAGGCGGGGGAGGGGGGGGGGGGGGGCAGTGCCACCTGACTTAGACTAGGGGGCGTTTCCTATATTTTTGGTTTAGGATTTCTATTTAGATAATATATTTTTGGGTTTAAAAGCTTTAAATTTAAAAAGATGCTATAGGCAGCAAAATTACATCATAACTTGCTCCATCCTCCTGTTATATTTTTGGGCTTGGGTTTTCGTTCCATTCTATTTTTGGGTCAGCTCAAGATCTCCTTTGATGTCCCTACTATCCGAGTTAGATGGTGCTGCCTCCCTGCAAACTCTGAAGTACCCTTTAAAACTACCTTTTTCCTGTGAGTGTACCTTGAAAAAGGAAAAAAATCTACATTTATATCTTAGAAATTGTAAATAAATAAGCTAAATAAAAGATGATTCCATGTTTAAATCTACCGTTTAAAGACTTCAAGTTTATTTGAAAACGTTGTCAGTGAGATGCTTGCAAAATAAACAAACAGAAATACGAAGTACTAAAGATAAAATGAATGTTTATTAGGTCATATTTATTACGTCATGAAGCAATTTCTGAAGGCCCGAAATAGACTTTATGTTGTTCCTGCGGCTTCAAATACGGGCATCAGAGGTTAGGATTAGCTTTTCTCGGAAACCTCGTTGTAACAGCATGCAAGCTGAGCATGCCAACAGGAACACAAGCATTGCCCAATGGAAGAATTGCTTTCAATTTTAACCAGAATTTCACAGTTTTCCGGTGCCATATCTGGGGATATGACCCTTCTGATAAAAGAGATTTGAACGCATGCGCAATTCAGTTTTACTTTTTCACCGCAAATAATTTCCCGGAAAATTTGAAACAAGTTTCAGCTTGCTTTTTTCGTTATTTTGTTCTAGAAATAACGTTATTTTGTTCTAGAAATAATTTTGTTCTATTTCGCCATTTAGTTTTTTCATTACTAACTTTTTGTTTGTTTAATGTTTACTTATGTTTATTTGTTTAATGTTTATTGATAAGACTATAAAAAAAATTACTTTCAAATTAAAAAAAAAGTAAACATGAAGGTGAATATTATTGCATTCTATGTTTTTATCGCAAAGCAGATTTTTTCGAAAGTAAACATTTGTGATCTCTTACTTGACATATCATTAGAACAACGTGTTGGTTAAGTTTTGCTTATTAAAAAACCTTAGAAAGCAAAACTATTCTATACAAGGAAAAATCGGGCCCTTCAACGTTTCGAAATGTAAGTTAAATATTTTCATATTGCGCATGCTCACATAAATCAAAACTGTTGTGATTGGATGTATATTTTCTTAGAAAAAATTCGAAAACTGGCTGAGTGAAAAGATCATATCCTTGTGAACCATGGATCAACAAATTAATTAAAATTAATTCCTGCTTGCGAATTAATTCCCTCATATTCTGAAAGTATTACACGAGTATTTTTAAAAATAGAAAATTGTTACTCAAAAAGGTTCCGCCAAATAGAAACATGTATAAAAGAGAATACTATTTGCAAGTCAGTTAAAAACATTCTGGATTGTTGAAAAAGAGTCACAGAACATTTTGAAGAAAGCATACAAAGATTACAGCCAGAATCAAAATGGGTAAGTTATTGAATTTTGAAATTTTTATGGACTATTGTCAACAAAAGCCAAAGTTTCAGATTGTACTTTTAGGCTTGTAAATAGATGTTTAGCGATTTAATATACCGTGATATTTTTCTAACTATATTTTTGACCTGGTTCTCAATAATAATAAAATGTATTCTGTTATTCATTCCTAATTTTTTATATCGTTACAAATTTTAGGATTATTATGTGAAATAATTGTATGTTTTAAAATGTTATATAAAGAGATTTTTGCCCGGAGTTATAAAGTTATTTGAAAAATTATAGCTCAAATTCAGGTTTTTTTGAGCTGCAATTACGGTTTAATCTTTTCATGTGAACCTTTTTATTAGAACCTTATTTATAAGAATAGCGTCCAGTAATTTAACACAATAGCAATACTAAGACTAGACTAATGTCGGTGAGCAATGAAAGCGGTCTGTTGTTCCACCCTACATTTTCAAGTTCACAGTGAATAAATACTTCAAAAGATTAAGCATCAAAAAACGAAATAAAATGAGCTAACTGAGATTAGGCCAAAATTTAAGAACCTTGCAAAAAGATGCTTGAAGCTGAACAACTGAAAAGGTTCGAAATATTGTCTTTAAAAAATCTGTAATTAGATTTTACAGTTAAAAGCTGAATGATTTTATAATTTTCTAACAAATTTTATTTTCAGGTCGAAAATTATTCTCAGAGATTTTTCTTGCTTTTGCAATTTTACTGGCAATAAGCACAATGTCATCGAATGCCCAGCAGTCACCTATTCTGTCTTTTACTCTGGTAAAAATGCTGACATTTAAAACAGAAACAGAAAGTTGTATGAATCATTATCGTGTAAGTATCACATCAACTCTAAAAATTTTAATATCATCAAAGGCATTACACATTTTTTCTCATATGAACAAACTTTCTGATAATGCTGAAATATAAAATAAAAACTTTGCTGTTCCTAAAGCCCGTTGCGTAACCAGTCCATTCTATGATCCAGTCTAAATTTTCGAATTCCACTCAAACTCGTTCTGATTTCTGAGTTTGGATAAAATTTTTAATTGTGAAAAAATTAAGGTGTCCAAATGAAGGTAGGTATTTTCTCTTTGAAAAATGTTCCTGAGAAGGAGATTCACATAGAAAAATAGTTTGTCTTATACACAGTCCGTGTTTTATTTTTTATATTTTTTTCCAGAACTCGGGAAGATATAACGAAAGAAAAGACAATTTGAAATTTGGATTGATGCCAAATTGCTCAAACTGTGAACAATTTTCGGTAAGCCAGATGAATAATGATTTTGTATAGTTTTTAGCAGTTTGACATTGTAGCATAGAGTCAGGCAAAACAATTTATTTTGCTAAAAAGCTCTCAATTGTGTTCATTTGTTACAATTTGTTTGCATTGACCGAAACTCAATTTTGCAATAGCGAAGAGCAACGAAATGAAGAGCAACGAAAGATTTTAGAAATAGAAGAGAGAAAAAAATGAGAACTTAAGTTGAAATTGAAGAGCAGAGCATTGTCAGTCAACTATTTTTGAAGGATTTCAGTTTTTAGCAGCAAAAAGTTTTGTAAAGTTAATTTCTAAAATTAGTCAAAGAAACGAAGAAGCAATGAAAGATTTTAGAAATAAAATGGAGAAGGAAGGTTTGAATATGAGTATATAGTTTACAATGGGATTCATCTTTGCATAAATTTAAAAAAATGTCATGCATCTTTTTTGCAGGTGCAGCAGCATTTAATTCGCACACATAAGGCAGTAACCAACTTTGTCAATTCATTGAGAAAAGCTCTCCAATTCGAGCAAAATCAAAATAACGCTGGAATAATGATTTGTGTGAACGATGTTCAACATACGCTGCTTACTATAAAGAGCATTACAGACCGCCAGGTTAGTAGAAATGGCCCCTAAACTTCTTTTACCCGTTTAATATTGTAAAATAACTAGAAAATTCGTATTTATTAGTAAACTTTTATTTAGAAGGTGTAATTATTTCTCCAAGATGCGTAAATCATTAATTCTCACAATCAAAATTTTCAACTTTGAAGACCGCTTAATTTGGTGCGCAAAGGCAAAAGGTTTAGCCTAAGTCAAACGATCCAGCATTCTCGCCAATATTTCATCTAACATTTGTTGGTTCTTGTTGGAAGATAATGAAGAGGTGGCCAAACGAGCCAACATGTTCGCCAACATTTCACCTAACATTTGATGACTTTCGCATTTGAGATCTGGGGCCTAGTTTAACTGTGCGGCAAACCGGTCAACATCAAAGAATTAATCCGCGATAATATGCGATAATCCGCGAAAAATGATAATTGAAATGTTGGGCTGCCCAACATTTTTAAATATTTCAAACTTTGCCCAACATCTCACCAACAAATGCTGGGTGACCCAACAAGTGCCAACATGGTGGTCAAACGATCCAACATCTTCGCCAACATTTTGCTAACAAATGTTTGCCAGAATGTTGGCCAGAATGTCGGGTCGTTTGGCCACGGCTTTAGTGATGGGTCTTTAATAAGCGCTAAAGCGGTTATGTAAACTTGTTGGAACCGCATATTGTTGCTGTTGTTGTTGCTGTTACTGTTGCTGTTGTTGATGTTCTAAAACGTTTCTGTTTATGACATGGCTTGAGTGAGTGAGTTATCGTATTTAACGTGCTTTGCCCGCCAAAGTCTCGAGATGACTTGTTTCCAGCACGGACACGGGTTATACATAACTTTCATATATTTTTTACTTTCAGTTTCAGGCACATACACTTGCTATTCTTGCAAGGCATGGGTTTCTGCGCTTGGCGCAGGGGGGCCATCAGGGTAACCCCGGTCCTTCCTCTCGATGTGACCATACCTCGTGATTCCTTTTGCCTTTGCCTGGAAAAACAGGGAGTTAGCAGCTCTCCTCATACTTTCGCAACAAGTTATACTTGGTGGGATTCGAACACACGACCTTGCGATCATGAGTCCGGCGCGTTAACCACTAGGCCATGCTTGCTAACTTCACAGTGTAACTCAGTCAATCAGTTTAATCATGGCGAATCATATCAATCAATGGATTTAAAATTTGTAAGTTATCCTTCAATTTTCAGATACCACTAGCAATTTCAAATCAACATGCTTCCAGATCAGCTGACGACTTAAAAAGAAAAACAAGACATTTTTTGGTAAGTTATACGTTTTTATAGTCAAGTAAGTCAAGTCAGTTTTTATTTATAGTACAAGCAAGTAGTTGAGCTTGGTAAAAGTTATGTTAGTTTAAACAATAAAATAGATTAAATACACGTTTTTAAGTAAGGAAACTTAATCTTTTTTGCAAATGAGGATCGAGGCTCCTTACCAGTTCCTTTAAAAAAAAAATAAGAATCCTCTACGTTTATATGGCTCTACCGCCCTACATATGACTCAAAACGTTACAGTAAAAAAAACAGTTTATTTTTTTTTAATATTCATGGTGTATATGGGCCTATAAGTAGTTGCGTTAGAGTGAAAAATATCCAAATAAAAGTCTTTTTCATATTCCTAAATTTTACTTTTCCAATGTTCAGCCCGAGCAGTTCCTTAAAAGTTCCTTAATTTGGTAATCTCACCCTCGAGTTCTTTATTAAAATGTTCCTTATAAAATTCATGTAATAAGCAATATAAAAGAAACCTTTTAAACGTTTTTAAGATGCAGATTTTCTTCGCAGGAAAATCTTCCGGGAAACACAGGGAAACAAGTCAGCGATGATGACGTAATGAAGGAATTTGCAGTCACTTTGATGAGAGAACTTTCTGTTGCTGCTGCTGTTCTCCAGAAAGACAGAATCCAAATGCAAAACAAAGCAACTGCTAATTATGTCGCTTAGGAAGAAATAGACATAAACATAAGCACTATAATTTGTGGTATTTATTTTTATTACGTTGTTGAAAACTGATAATTTTCTCAACCTTGTTTACGGGCTTTAAGAAATGAGAGTTGTTGTTTGAGCAGTAGTTTATTCTTCCTGTATCCGTGTACCGGTAGACTTATTCCAAGTCTATTTCGTTTCATCAATCAGTAAAAAGTTAAGTAAAATGAAAAATATGTCCCTGCGGAGGAAAATACCCTGCGGAGGAGAAGAGCTCAGTCTAGGGTATCTGAGACCCCGTTTACACGATGGCGGTATGAAACGAATCTGATACGAAGTGATCAGTGATATCGGATTGGCCTTTTTGTTACACGATGCGGCATGAAAAGTGGTGTGAAAGCGATATAAAATGATATCGGATAGCTAACCGGCATGGATTCATACCGGCACCGTGAAAACACCCCGATCTGATATGATTTCATGTCGGATTCGCTTAGAGGCAGAAAAATATCGAAACGAGTACAAAAATTTGCATTTTCTGTTGTTCGTTCAAACGAATGCGCGCCAAAACATGAGCTATCAAAGATCAGTCATATTAAAGAAAAGGAGGACTGGATACTGGGAACTTATAGAGCGCATGGATACAAGGGATCAGGAAACAACAACTCGGGCACAGGGATAACACGTTTACAGGGGACAGGAAGACATGGGAACACGAAACAGCAACTCGAATTTCTTAAAGCCTTGCTTGCATGGTTTAAAACGTAGATGATCTGTAGATTATTAATTTAACGAGTTACATTGTATTATTTATACTTGACTTAGATCTTCTAAAATTGTTTTATAATTAAAATTTTGTAAAATCAAAAATTAAAATTTTGTAAAAAACAAGGTAAAATTGTTTTGCAAAATATTTTTGTGACGGTGCCCTTCAGCCAGATTGTCTTAACGAGTCCAAAATATATTTTACATCAATGATTGACCTTCGTTTCCAGATATATAATTCTTAGCAAAATTTTGAGGCTGTCGAGCCTGTTTTCGGCTTTTAATGACAGAAAATTTGAGTTCTTCAGCAATTTGAGTTCTTCAGCAAAATTAAAATTTTAAACAACTAGAATGACTCACTGCTGTGTAGGGACTGCGGACTTTATCAAAAAGTTAAAGGAGTTGTTTTCCGGGGAAAGAGCGAGATTAACCAACATCCATCAACGAAGATATACAAATCTCACAATTTTAGAGACCATTTTATAACGTCGGATAATGTTGAAAAAACGTTTGATGTTAATTTTATTGAGGGCATTGATTTAAGCACTGTTTAAGATACATAATAGGTCTCAAAAGGGCGTTTCCTATTTTTCCAAGAATCTAAAGGGTGTGGCCGGCAAGCAATTTTTATATCTTTTCCCCAGACCCCATTCAGCTCCACCACCAATTTTAAAACGCCATGCAGTCCCTGTTGTGACCAGATTTTTGTTTCCACATTACATTAATAAACTATTGACAGAGAGTTATTTTTCGAAAATTTGAAATTTAGTATTGCAAAAATAGTTGGGGCAACTATTTCTAGTTCAAAAGTACATTTCTAGCACATGGAGGATGACAAAACAGGATTTTCCTAAGAAAACATTTTTTAATGTAAGATCGATGTATTAGGCCATTCGCTGAAATGGCATATTTGGTTGGTTAATTTTTTTGTCAAAAGCAAAAGATTTGATGCGAAAATTTTTAAATTAAAAATCTCTAGAATGACTGTCGTAGTTTACTTTTTAGTTCTTTGTACAAAGTTTATTGAGATTTTGACAACCATCACTGATGGGGGGGCTGTAACTCCTCTTGTCCCCTCTTGCGACAAGACTGGTGGTGCTTACCCCAATTTTCGGGGCGTTTATCACATAAATTAACATAGATTAGCATAAAACCGCATAACTTAGCATAAAACCACGATATCGTATTAGGCAGGAATCAACCAATAGCGAGTTTAAAATTTGCAAAAAAAGCTACAAAATTGGCCTCGCCTGCTCAATATTTTTGAATTTTTGGATCCACACCCAACCTCGTTTCAGGAATATTATTTTTTCGCCTGTAAATGCAGGCTGCTTCTATTCTTTCTTTCAAGGACTGCGGAGGAGAAAGGAAAATGCGGAGAGGAGAAATTGGAAGGGGAAAGCGGATAGTTTTTCCTCTGCATCCCCTTTCACTTCCTCAGTCAGTACATTAAGACATCAAATCTAAGTAAAGGTTCTTCAGAAAGAAGAATCAAACACGAAATAAAGAAACGAAATAGGTGTTAAAAAATTGTATATTATCTAGAAATTTGCTGAAACCTAAATTCGTAAAACTACTGTACATCAATAATATTTACAGTGATTTTAATTTCATTGATAAGTTATACAAAACAACAACATGCCATGTACAGTATAAACAACATTGCCAACAACAACAGCAACAAAACTACTCTAACGAATATTTACATTTTAATTTAACATCAATCTCGTTCCTAAGGATATCATTAAAAAATAGACTTGGTGACTAAGTAAATTTTCCGAGCGTTCATTGGCTAAAACAAAACAATGAAATCTCGCGTCAACATTCCATTTACTCTGGGAGATTGTAAATAGAGCGTCACATTCGAATGGGATTTAAATATCAGAAACCTTTTGTTGATTTGGCATAAATTAACATAATTTAATCAATACAAAAGGTATGTCTTCTTTCTTTGAGTGATATATTTGGGAACGAGGTTGATTCAACATGTAGTACAAACTATATATACAGCACAAACAACACACGTAAAAATCGTGTTTGTTTCTCTATTCTTGAAATCAATGAAATCGAGGCCATAAACGACGAGATTCTAAATTAAAAATCGTTCCAAGACAAATTTGGAAATTGATAAAATGTGACAGTGTAAGATCGCAGAGCCTCGTTCTCAGTAGTTACCCTTTCTGAAAGAATTCTTAAATTGACTGCCATGGCCGCCACAAGGTTCTGTTTGAAACGGACAATGGTTTTCGGCCACTGTATGTGTTTTCTTGTGAATTCGAGGCCCTGTTCTCTGAGTGAAACGCATTTCGATGTTCATTTCTATGTGGGCTCAATGTTTGCTGTGTGTTTGCTCCATTTGCTGTTGTTGCTGTTGTCGTTGATGCTTGCATATACACAGGGCTGGCAGGCGGCGAAGGATACATTGACATTGGAGAATAACTTGGCTTTACTGCTGTGAAAGAACTTTCAGAATGCGAAGGAGACAGTACAGATCGCGAGGTAATTTCTCGGGGAGATGATGACGAGCTGGAGATGTGACTGAGCATGCGCGCTTTCACTTGTGGATTGACTTCAGTTGAGCGCAACAAGTAGTGTTGAACTTCATGCGCACATTCCTTGTAACCAGCTACAAAATGATGTTGTTGTTGCATTTCTGAAAAAATTAAAGCATGGAATTAACTATACGCTTTTTATTGCAAAGAAAACAAACATTAACAGAATTGTACCCGGCACCAAAGAGCCGCCAAAGAACATAATAAGCTCACTCATATTATCCAACATTTAATAAATCTTTCTTTGAATGCCTGTATATTTACCACATAAATTGCCCCCTCTCCCCTCCCCCGAAACAATGTTCTTCTCTTTGTGCATTGTCCCACTACTCTGATTAAGGCATAGTGTCAAACTACTGACCACCACCGACCACATACCAATCACCACGAGACCGGTCAACTGACCATGGAAATTTTGAGGGTGGGGGGGGGGGGGTTGTTAAACATTTGGAGTTTCCGTATTAAATTATTAAACAATGCGTATTAAACTGTTAAATGCTGCGGCATAAAGCAAACTGCAGTTTCACACAGTATATTATGTGATTATGTTCAAGATTTTCTCGGAATTTAAGAGTGTAAGCGAAGCAGGGGCGGGTCCAGAGATTTGAATGAGGGATGAGGAAATTTGATTTGATGGGTTCTCGAGCACCCTTCACACCCATATGGATCCGCCCCCCGTAAAGGGGTAATAAGGAGCACACTCCTGAGATAAAGTGGGGGAGGGGGTGTTCAGTGCTTTCTTGGTCGGTGGTCTGTGGTTTTCTTTGTCGGTGATTCAGTTGCACATGATGACGACAAGGGGAAACCGGATAAAGTGAGAGTAAGAAAATTTGACAAAATGTTTCCATGAGCAAGATTCTTCACAAATATTGTTGTAGTGTAGGCCTACTATTAAGAGTTGACTTTCGCTTTACACAGGTACGCAAGCTAACCGAGGCATTGGAGATAACATAAAACCAGGTGCAACCAGCCCATGGTAATCAGTGCCTGTTTGGGTCGGTCTTTTGTGTGTGTGTGTGTGTACACAAGACACAACGAGTTTAGTTGCACTGGTGTCCTCATGTTTAACAATCCCTCCAATATTTTAGTTACATTAAACTGAAGAAGTCAAGTGTAATATTTGATCTTCTTTGTTCTCCATTTCCTTCAATCTAAAATAACCTTTGTCAATTTTGTAGCCCAGGTGCGTTCCACTATGATGTTATTAAACATACAAAGCGTGCTATTTTCTATTAACACAATTGTCACCAGTGCTGGCTGACGCATATGTACCAGTGTTCTCTTGTCTCCATTTTAAGATGTTCAACTAAACTAAAAGCCGACCTGTGATAACTTTAATTTGCATTTGTTTCAGCCAGCCAATCGATTCAAGAAGAGACCTCCTCCTAATTATGAGTAAATTGATCTTGAGGGAAGATATAGTTCTTTCTTGCATTGTTGCACGTGGCGCGTGCATGGAATGCTCGTGGTTCAGGCCCAACTACAACGTGTGACATGATGAATGGGCCTGAGCCGAGAAAGGATTTTGAGTGGCGCCAATTTGCAGTTTTCTTATCGTGCCCTGCAAATTTGAAAATATCGCGAAAATTGGAGTAAAGTGCCTTTCCAAGGACCGTATGAAAGACTAAATTATGGGGGCAAAACAGAGATGTTTCAAAAAGTGGGCGCAGCGGGAGGTATATGCTTGTGTGCTGCAGGTGACTAAACAAAACAAGGGACAACAGAAAAAATGTGAAGAAAATGGGCAGCTGCCCCCTTTGCTTTCCCTAAATGACTACTTGCTGCAGCGCTGACTGGACATCTCTTCTCCATCTCTATCTAATTTAAATTGAGTCAGCATTGGCAGTCAGTAAAAAGCCCCAGCAAGCACTGTGTACAAATTGCAATTGCAGATGAAATGCATATATACAAGGACCTAGGTGCTCTATATATTATAAAAGACTGAAGATTTAGATTTTAGACAAGGAATAATGAATGGTCAGGTTACATAACATACCATTTAATGGCTGTTCATTGCTGAGAGATTTCAAATAATTCACAGTGAGCTCCAAGACATCAGCTTTCTCCATTTTATTGAATTTTGAATGGTCTTTGTTGAGGGAAGACAAAACCAAACTTTTTAACTCGTTAAGACTTTCGTTTATTCTAGCTCTACGTCTTCTCTCCATCAAAGGTTTGCTGAACTGAAATTTAAACAAAATTTAATTTA
Organism: Phacellophora camtschatica; assembly: GCA_036873815.1. NCBI lineage: Eukaryota > Metazoa > Cnidaria > Scyphozoa > Semaeostomeae > Ulmaridae > Phacellophora > Phacellophora camtschatica. The sequence goes on along the minus strand of JAYJMH010038431.1, from coordinate 4,529 downwards.
AAGAAAAACTTAGGGAAATAATAAATCAAGATAAAATTAAATATGGCTGTATGTACAAATAATATTATCTTGTAGATCAAACAAAAATTCTTCTTTTCTGGCATTTTTCTCTTCGAAATAACTCCTTAAAAATGTATGTACAGGCCTAGTATTTTCATGATGATGATGATGATGAGTGAGATACCATTTCTCAATCTTCTTGTTGAAAAAAGCAAGCAATACTTTTCTTGCAAGGTTGCAATGCCAAAAATTACTTCTGAAATCATCCAATCCTCCTCGCATTTCTCTTTTTCAAAAAAATTATAAAAAATAGAATGATCTCTTCATACCTTCTTTTTATTAAAAGCATCCTTTGTTAATTCTTCATTTATAGAAGGCTTCATTTTAGGGCCTAAATTAAAAATACTCGACAAGCACAGAAGAACAATATTCTGAAAAATAGAGATGTCTTTCTCGTCTTGTTTCAGCAAGTGCAAACGAAGTGTGTCATTCGCGTGGCTATTTTGCTCTTATACCAAAGCGCGCGCTTTAGCGTGGGAAAACTCTGCCAGCCCTGGCGAAATTCGTTCTCTCCGGACCTAATTGGATTAAGGAGTCAACCGCATTCAGGCATAGCCGTGGGACTGCTTGATTCTGATTGGTCAATCCTCGTTCAGTCGCGTGCAACACCTTGCTATTTACATTGCAGCACCACTTATATGACATTACATATTCAACAGACTTTGGAATGTAGAATTTGGATTGTGGATGTATGATCACAATAAAATTAACCAAACGAGCGATAATTTAAAGCAGACAAAATTGTATTCAAAGATAATGAAATTAAATATTTAAACTTTGAAAATCTGTTATTTGAAGAGACTTGTTTATTCATTCAAAATTTTGTGTTTTCTTGGCCTTGGCTTCTTCTGGGTTTTTGTTAAATTTTATCAACTTTTAAAACGCTTTACGAACAAATATTCCTTTTTCTCCTCATTGTTCATAAATTTATTTTGAAACTTCAGGCGCGCCCTTGCGATTTTTGTTCGGAGATCTCGGGTGCTCCTAGCCTGCGTTCACAGACCATACCACACTATTTCCCTCCAATTAGTTTTATGGTCTGTGAACGCAGGCTAGGGTGCTCCCTGAGCCAGACTGGTTTACGTGCAAATTTTTAAATGAAATAATTATAAACAATTGCAATTTATTCCCTCCTATTCTAATATAAAAATTAATATGATAAAATTTTGAAATCATGTCATTTTTTTTTAAATGTTCTTAATTACTGTATGAGTAACGGAGCTGGGCTCGGAGGATTGAAGGGGGGTTTGGAGAGCGGGGTATTGCGCTTCAAATACAATATAGGGGCACAATTGCTGTCAAAATGGCCGATTATGCCAACTGAAATAAGAATAAAGTTGTGGGGGAGTTGGCCCCCTTCTCCTATTGGCTCAACTCCTGACAATTATTATCACTATTTGTTTTAAAAGTCGACACTTTACATATAGGCATGGGGGCAAGTACACATATACTTAGCAACGTAAAACAAACTAACATCAAGTTTGTGGATAGAATTTCCTGGCAAATTTTAGGTTCATTTCACCTTCAGACAAACTAGATTAAAAGTCACAAAAAGTTCATGATCCGTGGCCGTGTTATCATAGTCCGGTGATTATACAGCGTTTCGATAGAGTTCGAAAACCGTGGGAACCCTTACTTGTGATTGGCCGAGAGGTTATGAATGAAAACAAAAGAGCGGCCACAATGCACAGATTATGATGACTGAAATAAAGCCATGAATACAGGCTAACTTCGCGCAAACCAAAGCTATTATCGCCATGCAAAAAACGTATTCAATTGATATTCGCTTTTAAAAACAATGTAAGTGATTAGGACTGATAGTTTCTATTTTCCAAGCCCATTAAATAAGCTTATGTCGAGATCTGTACTGAATGTGTTGTGTTGAGTTCAGACAGTGTCGGGTCGGCGTTGTCATGAGAATTTTGAGTGAGTCCTCAGGAAATTGTTGTCCTTTATAATCAATTCATTGCCCGTTATTTGTGCTATTTTTAAATGATTTGCCAATGCCAATGAATTGTGGTTTCATCAAAAATTAACAAGCACGCGTGTGTGCGTTTGGAAAAAATGCAGCTTTCGTCATCAGCATTTTCCGCTCCTGTTTGTGGCTTTTGAGAGATCTTTGGCAACTATCTGGTTAACCCTATCTGGGCCGGACTCTTTTTAGCAACGTCAGACCGGGGGGGGGGGGGAGGGCTAAACTAGCACCCCCTCCTAAATCAAAATTGGTAATAGCTACTGATTTACAATTGAGACAACATGATATATATATCAAATGCAAACAAGAGACAAATTTTCAGGGTAATTAGGGTACTGACTTCAAGATAACGTCACGAAAACGAAATTTTGAGGAAATTTTGGATACTCAAAGATGGGTAAGGTTTTTATTTGCAATTTGGAAACTTTGTTGTAGATTGCAATTAGAAGGACACTAAGGCCATTTTCTCTCAAAAAGCAGGTAGTTTAGAATGTATATAAAAATTTTTAGTATTTATAAAAAATTTTAATAAAAAGTTTTCGCGCATGCGCAGTATAAAAATGTTATTAAAAGGTTGGAAATAAATTTTTTTGCAAAATTATTCTGTGTCATGATGAATTAAGCTTCATGTTACAGTAAAACCATGAGAAAAACTCATAACAATGCTCCACATGGCAGAAAATGGAAGGAATTATGAAGTCATTAAAATTTAAAAATAGCCTCAAATTTAATTTTGTTAAAGTCACAATGTGCCCCTGTGCTCTATTAATATGCTGACCAATTCTCAAACCAAATACACCCTTCATAAGATTTCTACAAGGCAACATACAAATTTACAACTGTACTCTCTCAAAAACTCGTTGCTATGACAACTGTTTACATGTAAACATGTAAACAAACACATTGCAGCATCCCTAGATAGTATTTAAGAAAAGTTAAAATGTTTCATAAGCATCTGAAAACGCTTCTTGAGTTGTCTTAAAAATTGTTGGAAGGGGGGGGGCTAATTTAGCCCCTCCCCCGGTCCAGATAGGGTTAAAGTAAATTAATTAGACGATTAAATTGTTTTTTGTTCACTTAAGATAATTTTCTTTTAGATTGATAAACTTTGAAGATAAAAATGGGCATTGTTTTGATCAACCTGCCTGCAATGGTTGTGGTAATTGTTGTTCTGGATGCAATACTGGGGCAAAAAATACGCTGAATATGAATTACTTGCCAGATGCTAAATATCATGGTGCTCATATATTTACAGAGGTATGGTGGCGTTTAATGTGTGTCCCAAAAATGTTAACGGATTTTATCAAGGCTAGAAGCATGCATTGTGCTCAAATATATCCAAAATAAATTTCACAGTAATCCTCGATAGTTAACTTGAAGTTAAACATATTGTTTGTTGACATCAGTGCATTGTGAGTTTAAATATTAATTTTGAAAAATAAAATTTGCCTCCCAATCAAAACCAGATGTTAAATTTTGGCCTACGTTCTCAAAAGATGATGTTGCAGGAATTTCTGAATCACAGCAGTGTTTCCAGACAAAATACTTTGTTTTTGAAAACACTTTTAACAATGATTCCAAAAAGAATCTTGAAAATCAGTTGTCCATGACTAAATTTTTTGAAAACTAAAATGGCTGTTTCATTTTGGTAAAAATTCTGAAAAAAGATAAATCATTTCACAGTGGCTGCATCCATAAGTAAGTGTTTAATTTTCAGTTTTCGGATTTCTTTCTGAGTATTTTTCCAATCATCATTAAATTCATTTCGTAAAACGCTATGGTTTAGGAGATTTCTAAAATCTAAACCTCTGGTTTTGGGTTGGAGTCAAATTTGATATTTCAGAATTATTATCTCGACTCTCGATGCACAAATAATAACAAACTAGGAAAATTGACTACCGTGAAATATTTTAAAAATTGTTTCGAATAAATTTGAGTTAAACTGGCAGCAATAGCCTTTATCAAAGCTGTTACCTTTATTTTGGGACACCCGGTATATATAAAAGAAACAATGGATAAGAAATATAAATAAATGAAAACCCCAAGCAGTTAAATCAATGATTTAAAACAGCCAAGGGAAGATGCCTGTTTACACTCAGTTGAGAGGCTATTCCACAATTTGGCTCATCTAAAAGAAAAACAGTTATGTCCATCAGAGGACAGTTTCTTAGGTAACCTTAGGTCCGTAGTGGTATTCCTAATATTTTATGCGAGTGTCACACAAGTATCTCGGAGCCAGCTCATTAATAAATTTGAAGACCATCGTTTTCATTTCTAAATTAACAATTTGCGTTTCTAAATTAATAATTTTTGTTTATAAATTAATAATTTTCGTTTCTAAATTAACAATTTTCGTTTCTAAATTAACAATTTGCGTTTCTAAATTAATGATATTTGTTTATAAATTAATAATTTTCGTTTCTAAATTAATGATTTTTATTCATAGATTAATAATTTTTGTTTCTAAATCAATATTTTTCGTTTCTAAATTAAT
>JAYJMH010038420.1:0-15586 GCA_036873815.1 Phacellophora camtschatica | reverse complement strand
TACAGCCTTTCAAAGAACTGATAAAAATCTGTAAGAATTCTTGCTATGTTAAGTTACGAATGGCCTGTACTGTAGTTACCTCTGATTGTATGGCCTGGGAAATGTATTTCTTGGATACTGATTGTAATTTAGCATGGGTCTTGAATTTTGATTGATGTGTGTATTATTATTATAGAAATAATGATCTTGCTGGCCCTGACTATCAAATTCTTGTTTCTCTTGATTTGATGGACCATCTATTGATTGAAGTGCATCTCTTGCCACTTTCCAAGCAGGATTTTCAACCAATGTCTCTCCTCCTTGACTCATTTTATATATTATATATTATTTATCTGAAAAAGAAAAGTTTTGATTGAGCTTGAAACTGACAAATAAACCCAGAATTATTGATTTGAGAAATGAAAAAACTTCAGGACACAATTACTTCAACAAACAAATTCTGGTCATTGCAACAACGCAAATGCAAGCACACTTGTAAAATTTACCTGAATGTCATATGACATTTTTCTTGCACATGGTTAATGCACATAAAAAAAACTAGGTTGGAAGCAGCACAGAATCTTGTGGTAATGGTGAAACTAAAAGCTGGCTGTTTGCATTGATTAATGACCAAAAAAATGTTTTAATAGAAATTAATGGGGAAGGGGGATGAAACATGAACAAATAAAAAAAGACTTGTTTTTATATAATTCAATTAAATTTAATGAAAGTTGTCCATAAATTGTTTTAGTGCAGTTTTATGTAACTTTCATCTTAAATTCCTATGATTTTGTATGTATTAAAAGAAAGATGACAGGAGACCAGTCAAAAAAAAGAAATTTTTTATGCCAGAAAAAAAAACATTTCTTGGCATATTGGCACAAGCATTTGGTGAAAACAATAGAAATTAATTGAAATTCAGTTAAAATGAACAAATTTATTGTTTTTCTGGCATAAAAAGGTTCTTACTGGCCTGGATTTCAGAATGGAGTTTACATGGAATGTACCCTGGTGACCACGAGCCAAATACAAAAAAGTTTATTTTATAGTGTTATTTTGATATAATTTTGGACAAAAAGCAAAATATGCCTATGTCAAGTGGAGTATTGCTAAAATTTGGCTTAAGTAAGGGATAAAAATTAGATGTGGTTTTTAGGAGCCTTGACACCCAATTGCACCTTCGGTGCCCCATAGGTGAGATCTTGGGTCCACTTGTGGAAAACTCTGCAGACTGAATGCTGTGCAGGAAAACATGACTGAATGAAGAAGAGGCACTCCTGATCCAGCATGAAGTTGAGATGAGAACAAAAACAAAGGAATGCAATAAAAATCGGACAATTACATATTCATCTGCAGAAAATTTGGAGAAGCCAGGAGTGGAAAAACTCATATACATAAATTCTCTATCAGCCCTGATGTGATGATGGGCCTTTTGTGCATTATGGTAAAACTAATTGACATTATTGCTTTTTTCTGCCAGTCAGCAGTGAGCCTTCTAAATTTCAATCCTCAGCAACATACATTTCGAAAACGATTTCTGAAGTTTTGGTTTAGCCCATGAATTTAGTTTAGCCAATGAACTCTAAACCTCCTCAGGTTTTTCCATTTTCGAGGATGGTCGGTCAGATGACACCAACCAAACAATGTTTTGTTTTTTCAAACAATTATCCAAACAATTATTTTTTGGCCTGGAGGCCTTCCTTTTTTTTGGAATTTAAATTGTCATGTCAAATTATTGGTTGGGTAAGACTATATAAATTAATAGTATAACAATCTTTATTTAAAAATTGAAACTTTCAACTGCCGTCCCAAAACTATGACTAAAAACATGGATATTGCGTTGCCGTTTGTTGCCTTCTTTCTGCCTGCATTCATAGGCCCCACGCTAAAAACAACAATAACCAAACATTTTTTGGCATGGCGTCATGTCCATGATCACAACTGTTTCCTTTTTCTATTTAAACACAAGCATATAAGTGCATATAAACCAAACAATTTAAAAACCAAATAAATAAAATTTTGAAATAAGTTTTAAATGTACACAATTCGTTTGATATAAATACTTAGAAGCAAAATTCGAACTAGCCTTCGCTGTTCTTCTCATCGTTCTTCGCCGCCGTCTTTCTTTGCTTGCGTTCTGGTTTTGCGTTAACACAGCGAATTGCATCATGGTATTTGTGCTTGTTTGTGACGTAAAATTATTTGCGCCCAGTCTCCCGAGATGGAATGGAATAAAGACGCTGAGAATATGACCCCCTCCCTGTTGCCGAACTTCTCGAAAACAAAAATTTCTGAAAGTAATATTTAGAAACATGCCAAAAAAGTACTGGAACATTTCAAGAAAAATTTTGGTAAAACCCAACAAGATACAAGCACATTGCTGGTGATATGACCACTGCAACGCACCATGAATTAAGCTGTAAAGTTCCTTCATGTGCTTCAAATACACACATTTATTTTAATAAATCTTTTTTATTTTAAACTAGATTTATTTTAATAAGAACTGAAGGTTTATCAATTTTTCGCAAATTTAGTACCGAAAGTTTCTTAAGGAGTAAAAGGTAAACATAATTCAACGAACACAAAATTACGAAGAGAACAAACATTTACAAAGTTTCTTGGTATTCTGGCTGCGTCCTGAAAGTTTCTTAACTTCTCAACAGCTCAATTACCGGTATTTTAATAAACTGATTTCTTTTTGCATTGTGTTAATTTTTGCACTTAAATTACTAATCAACTGGTTAATTTTTGCACTGTGTATATGTGTATGTAATCACTGTGTGTATGCAGTGATGTCATTCCTGGTTGACCCTTCAATTAATATTTTTGATAGGTTTAAGTTGAAAGAAAGAAATCAAATGATAGAATAGAACCACAGAAAGAACGTTCTGGTTATATTTGGTTTTAATCAAATATTACTCTTTTGAGAACATACCTAAACTGTTCCAATAAAATTTGAGTGTTTGACGAAACAAAAAGGTCGACATACTAAAAAAAATATTCTCTCAAGAACGACTATGCCCAACTGTTACTTGTCATGTATCTAGAATTGGTGTGCGTAATTATCTGGGCTATGATCTAACACCCTAAACCCTTTCATGGTCTTGTCCGCTTTTAAAAAAAGGATTTTATAACCAATAAACGGGTCAATATATCTAAGTCCTTTATGGTCATTATTCTACTGTCGTAAAAAGCACTTGAATGCTGAAAGAGTCAACTTACGTACATTCCCGGGGGGGAGTGCATGTCCAAGGCATGTACTATCTAACTCGGATAGGGGGGTGTGTCCAATAAAATTTTAGCTCACCCAAAAATATTAACGAAAACCCAAACCAGAAAAATATAACAGTATGGCGCATGTAGCGGTGCAGTTTTGCTGTCTGTGAACTTTTTATCAATATCTCTATGCAAGTTCTTAATATTTTACCCAAAAATAAAAGATTATTAAATTTTTAGAGCCAAAAATATATTATCGAAATCTCAGACCCAAAAATATAGGACACGCTCCCCTATCCAAGTCACGTGTCACTGTCCCCTGGGGGTATAACTAACATAATTTTGCTTTTATAAGGACAATTTTTAATATCTAACCCAACCTTAAAGCATTTTTCCTATAAACGTACCATGTTTAGAGAATTTATTCTCTTCAAATCCATGCTTATAAGCGGCACATACCCCCCGTACCCATATCATATATCCATATACCCATATATCGGTTATTAAGAGTTTGAAGTGTATGTCACAATACAACAGACAAACAAAGACTATCTTTACTGAAACTCAAATGTTAAAAATAGTACTAAAGCATATGATTAAGAAGTGTGTTAAACAAGGCAATTTATCAAAAAAAATATATGAAGACCTCACGAATTTAATTCGTTAACTAAACGTACCAATATCACTGCTGTCCTGAATTACTACTGCACTAATAATTATAAATGTAATTGATATTAATAAAATAATACTAATAACACAAAGTGCGCTACTTTACAAAAAATTTAGTTACAAACAGCACATAAAGGAAAACTGTTTTAACATATGAAAATAAACAGCACAAAAAGCAAAACTGTTTTAACATATGAAAATCTGTTCTTCGGAAAAGATGTTCCTCAGGAGATCTCTCATTCGCAGGGTATTTTCCTCCGCAGTGACATATCTTTTATTTTTTACTGATTAACGAAACGAAATAGACTTGGAGCAAGTCTATTGTTCGTAGAACATCAGTCCAAAAATGTCATCATCCTCAATTATGCCAGAAATTGAACATTTCTAACAATTTTCAAAAAGTTAGCTTGGTGAAACTGTTTTTAAGACTGAAATAATAATCAGCTGTGTTGTTTGCGCCTGTGCTCCCACATCATAATGTATAAAAGCCAAGATATAATTTAAGAAATTGTCAGTGTGGGGCAAATAATGAAAAGGGAGAGAGTATTTGTGGCCAGATTTTCATGAACAAATATATGTATGTAAATTATTGTTTTCAATCTGTCAGTGCCCATAAAATACAAAATAATAATAATGATATTAAAAACTGCGTTATGAGTTAACTTTCACACTTAGGGGAACATGTAGTCTAAAAAATTAATTTTTGAAAATTAAAAAAAAAGCTCATTTAAATTGTCCTCAGTTGTAAGTGGATAGCCTACGCGTAGGCCCAAATATTTGAGTAGAGTCTGCACGCGGGCTCCCGCAAGAAAGCCTAGTAGAGGCAAATTCCCCACCAGTGCACGAGATAAAATGCGCCATAAAAAGGCTCTCACAAACTCTTACACAACCTTTTCCCCAGGAGAGAGCCATAACAATTCGTCCCACAGATAAAAAACATAAAACATTATATATCCAGGAGCAAAACATAGCTGCAATTTCTATTGGCTTGTACTACCCCCTTCAAAGTCAAAGTTACATACGAATTGCTTGTTTATGAGGAATAAATCCGGGGGTAAAAAGGGATAGCGTGAAATGATGGTTAAGGAAGCAATGCTCGCTGCTATAACTACATACACTAAATGTTTATACACTCGTTGCAGCAACTGCCTCTTAAAAAAACTACTGACTATCTACATTTCTTTGCAAATAATATACTAATCGTTCTTCTGAAAATTGTAAAATTTAAAGGAATGTCAACACACAAGAGTCTAGGCCCATTCATCAAAGCTGAAACAGCAGCCACTTATTGTCAAGCAATGAATATTTAATCGTGTACTGTCACGCAACGAATATTTAATCATGCAGGCCTATTATCACGCAACGAATATTTAATCGCGTATTGTCACGGAGCAAATATTTAATCGTGTATTGTCACGCAACAAATATTTAAGGATGCAGGCCTATTATCACGCAATGAATATTTAATCGTGTATTGCGACGCAACGAATATTTAATCCTGTATTGTCACGCAACGAATATTTTATTGTGTATTGTCACGTGATGAATAATTAATTGCGTATGCTCGTGAACGAATATTCTATCATGTATTATCACAGAACGATTGTGGCCTTCTTGAATAGCTGCAAATTTTATCGTAAAATAAATTTGGAAAAATTGGATAGTCACGACTTAAACTTTCTAAAAAAATTCATCAAAAAAATGTGTACAGTATCTTCTAAAACATGGCATGATGTATCCATATCCAAAATTTCCCAAAAAATGTTTCACAATACATCAAACTTCTGGAAGCGTTACGCAATAATGTAACAGCTTTTCCATTATTTTCCTAAAAGCAAGTGCCATCAATATAAAATTTCATTTGGGTTGCAACTGTGGTCCCGGTCCGAAATTCGGAGGACCCCCTGGAAAAGGCTGTCTTTGTTGACAATTCCTACATGTGTTCATAAGATCCCGGGTGCACTGATATCTATGTGCAGCCCAGTGAACTCTTTGACAATCTGTAGAACAATAATTTGTATTCCAACAACAATGATAAAACGCCTCGGTTGAGCAATTCGAACACCACGATTTTTTCTTCGTTGTCATTATCGCCTCTCGTACAATCCGGTCGGTCTCCATTTGCGCGCGACGAACATTTTCTTGCGCTATCCGCTTCTCCAGCTCTTCGGCCTTCAGCTTTCGTGTGAGTTCTTCAACTTGTCGTTGAGCTGTAACTTCGGCTTCTCGTCGAAAATTGTCAATATTTCGCTGAAGTTCCTCTCGCTCCTTCTGTCGTAATGTTTGCAATCGATTCTCAGCTTGCTGTCGTTCCTGCATAAGAGCTTCGTTCAATTTTTCCTGAGCGTCGCTGCGTTCCTTTTCGGTAATTTCTCGGATCCGTTCTTCGCTACAATGTCGTTCCTTGTCGAGCTCTTCGGCAACCTTTTGTTCAATAGTCACTTGCAGTTCCTTTTTATACTGTTCAACGATAGACGCTTTCTCTCTCTGCGCTTCTAATTGTAAATCTTCTTTCATGCTTAAAATGGCTTCTTCTGACTCTTTCTTTATCGATTCCAATTCTTGTTTGAGTTTCTCGTTCGTAAGCTTTTCCGCTTCAAGATCGGTTCTTGTTTCCTGCGAGTTGCTTTCAAGTAAACAAACCTGGAAGAAAAACAAATCTTAACATAACCGGAAAAATTGCCCAAACTTTTAACCCTTTCACCTCGGGTAAAGGCCACACGGCCAATTGCTAAACAACAAAAACATTATATTTTCGGGAGGTACATGATGACACAACTGTATATTAATTCAAGATGATAATGATATATATATAATCTTTATGATAAAATTTAGTTGATTTGTAAGTGTTACCCCCCTGTAAAATAAAACTTCAAGAGTATATGTCTGTTAATTAAAAAGAAAGACGGGTGTGAAAGGTAAAAAAGGTATTCGGTTTTTAACTCGATTTAATTCCAATTAACTGGCAAGTCTTAAATGCTGTAGAAGAAATAAAATCTTGGTTAATTTGGGAATAATAATTATGATAAACTTAAGCCAATACAAATCGTACGATTGAAATTATATATTACCAAGGCATCAGAAAGTAATACAATTCTAATGATTGAAATTGTATACAGAAAGTTCATGATTCAAGACGCGCCTGGCTACGACGCACTTGAGGTCCGGAAAAAATAGCCAAGCGAGGAGGCCTACACACATTCACTCAGCACGAACACAACAAAAGCAGACGTTTTTAGGAATCTAATGCCAGAAAAACACTAATTTACACTTCCATTTTAACAAAAAGAGCTAATTGTCATTATTTCTTTACTATTTTATTGAGTTTCACTAAGATGGTGTCTTGGAAAGCGCACAAATCATGATAAAAAAAAACAAATGGCGCGCTACAATGTGGAGTCCCAGCCTCTCAGGACGTCGTAGCAAAGTTCGTCGTGAATCATAAACTCCCTAATGACAGGGCATCAGAAAGTATGGAACAGAGGAGCGCCAGATTTGGGAAACCATTCATTGATAACCAGTCTTCTAGAATCCACCACTCGTTTGTAAAATGATTTAAAACAAACCTTCTCCCTGAGCTTGGCAATAATCTTATAATCATCAGTCATTCGGATACTATCCATGTGGATATCCCCATTTTCAGCCACGTCATCCCCACCTGAAGCCATGTCCAATGTTGATTCGCTGTTGTTTCCATCTGAGTCACATGACTGCTTTTTAAGAAGTTTCCGCTTTTTCCTACCCTTCCCTTTATGTTGGTGGTTTTCTGAGCTGGGAGACGATATCTCCATGCTCGTATCAATCTCTGGATCCGACTAAAACACAAAAAGGTTTTTAAATTTTACTGGCGAACTCGAGGAATTTTCCATATAAAAACGTCCCTGAGTAACGACAGACGTTTAACCAGCTGAAGCAAATAGGGGTAGATATTATTCCCAATACTGCAATATTCCACTGGAGAATTAAATTTCTCTTGAATTTCCCCAACTCCTTGCTGGGAAAAAATAATCAATTATTATGAAGAATATTTCCTCCTGGAACAAAATTATCCCAATGAATTTAAACAATGGCTAAAATTCAAAAAATTAATAAATATAAAATAAAATCCTGAATAACAACTTACTTTGATGCCATTTACTTCAATGTTTCTTTCTTTCAACAATCGCACATGTTCATTTAACTCGAACATTGCTTGGTTCCATGCCTTTGATTTCTTTTTCTGTGCTGGCTTGAAACTCAAATCAGAAATGTTTCGCGACGGAATCCATGCCCTATGACAAAAATATATTACATTCAATACCACACATGCAAACTTTCTAAACGTAAATTGAGATAAACTGATTTAATTTCAACTTCGAAATCCAGCTCAATTTAGACGTAAACAAAACTTTCTTTCAAGCAAAGTTAGTTTCCATCACATTTATACAAACTGACTTTTCCGTGTGTCTGAAGAATCAACTTCATTTTGATGGATAAATAAAAAATATATATATATACTAGACGTTAAACTAAAAAAAATAGGCCACTGAGCTTATTCTTATGCTAAGCTGCTTTACTCCCTCCAAGTTAACGCAACTTTATTGTAAGAAATGTTCTTTTACGAAATTCTATTGTCCAGTAGTCAAAGATAAAAAAATGCATTACATCTTACTTACCTTTGATATGGCGGACCAAAAAATCTAACATCAGCGTTCACACCATCTTCTGATTTTCGAAGAATCTTTCAAAAAAAAGTTGTGACCATAAACACTTTATCTATACTAATGGAGTTTATTTTCAAATATATATATATATACAAAGCAGTATGTATTTAGTTCATACATATACACATAATATGGACATACATTAAAATTCATTCATTTAAAAGGCTCACGGTATGTGGTCAAATCTTTGATCTTGCAACAACAGCAACAACCAACAAATGTCTAAATCATTTTTAAATTGCACAATATCAATTAAAAAATTTATAATTTCACTTGATAGACTGTTGCATTGGTCTCAAAAAATGGCTTGCAGCTACTTGTCAATCAATAATGATCCAATCATCTCCCTTTTTGTTTTTTTCAATAAATTGATTATAAAATCAGTTTCCTTGTCGAGCACAAAACAATGGTTGGTCTATTTACGGATGGAGCCTAATTATCAATGTCTAATCACTAACGTCTTTAAAAAGACTGTAAAATAAAACTATCAATTGTGTCATGTAGGCCAATGATTAGGCCACTGCAACAGTAAATTGTCTTACCTTTGCAGGCCACGGAGGGTCACTACCGAGTTTCGCGTAGCCGACATCGTGAGGATTTCTCTGTAAACAAAAACCCTATATAATTGTTGCAATACAAACATTAAAATGTTCCTGTGACCCCTTAACCCTGGAACCCCATAAACAAACTAATACGAAAATGGTTGCCTCAGAAATGCTTTAGCACTGGTTCTTAATTACAATGACTGGTGTAAAAACTAAGCTTTTACAGTTTGGTTTTACCAATACAGGCTATTGTTAATTTTCTGTAAACAAAAACCATATATGTAATTTGTTGCAATGTGACAACTAAAATGTTTCTGTGCGTTTATGCTTAGATATAGATACAGTAAGTTTCATTCCATGAGTTAAAATATAACAAAAAGCAAGAATTTGGAAGACCTTAGCCAGCTCAAATGCAAATGCAAAGTCATGCTCTGCCTTCAATTAGGTATCTTAATCACAAGATTAATTTAACATTTCGTCACAAGAACAAGAACGGAATTGTCAGAAGCTACTACAAAATATTGTCAAAACAACAAACATTTTTTTAAAGAGTTGTAATCCATCCCCACTACTGTTTTAAAATATTTTAGGAGCTGAAACCCCCTCCCGGTTCAAGGCTTCACAGCTTTCTGTAAATATTTTGACAAGAAGTTTTATTGCTATTGTACATAATTACACTGGTTCAATTATCTAACAATTAAAAAATTCTTACGCATGGCACAGAAAACCAATTCTTTGGTCTTTTGTTGGAGAGAATGTAGCAATCAGCACAAATTTCAATTTGACTGAGCTAAAAATAAATATTTTTCTTAAATAATGTATAAATAATTAAAAATATTGTCAATTTGCGGAGATCCAAGGACAGTACAAAATAATGTATATACATATTTATGATAATGATAAGTTATAGGTTTAATGGTTATAGCTCAAATAATAAAATGACTGTACACAATGGCAATGGTAGATATTCTTCGCAATTTGGTAGGAAATGACATGTTGAGAAAATTCAAGATATTTGGAATTTGTTACATTGGAGTATTAGGGAGAAATTCAACAGGTCATAACAAATGACAAGGGGAAAAATTCAAGATATTTTGAATTTGGTACATTCAATTCTTGGGGAAAAATTCAACAGGACTTAATGAATGAGAAGGAAAAATTTCAAAACCTGAGAAGAATGTTAACATTTCATAATGCCTTGTCCCAATCAAGGGTTAAAAATGATACAACCACTTTGTTCTCAGGCTGAAAACAATTCCCATCTTTGTCAAAATGTCCGAGATCAGAAAAATAATAAAACTACTTCCCAAGAAATAGTGTTTTACAAATTAATTGTTCTTAATTTATATACTATGAATGTTATTGTTAGATAATGATACTAACTTCCCGCTTTCCATCATTAATTACAGTCTTGGCAAGCTCAGTAATACCGTCTTCAGCTAAATAGAAAATAAAATTTAAGAGAAATTGAGAATTACATAAATAGATTTTTCAGTCAAAAAAATAGCCTTACTTTCGAAGATAAAAATTTAACTATCTTCATAGCAGTCCTAAACTTCAAAATTCAGGTAAATGTCCTATAACATTTCTAAAACCAAGTTAACATATATTATAACTGAGTTGCAAGAAAAGATTCAAAGTGGACAATTCATACTTACCACCATAATAAACCACAGCATTGTGATAAATCCAATCAATGTCTGCAACAAATTGCTTCACACTTGTAAAGTCTTTCTTTGTAACCCTCTTGGGAAAAAATTAAATTATTAGTTCACAGCGAATGTCCCAAAAAAATGTGTGCCATTTTTCTAAAAATATCCACAAATGAAAACACAAACCAAACACAATACAATTATCTAATTAAGAAAGCATTTCAAAAATCAGGTTTTTAATAATATAACCACCCATACAATGATATTTTCATTTGAAATAAGTGTCTGAGATAAATTTTCTTGTGTAAAATATGCCTCATAATCAAGGTTGTTGCAAGCATCAAGATTAACTTTTCAAAACATACAAAGTGATGAAGCTTAATGAAATGTATTTTAAACATAATAAGAAAGATGCCCCACTGATATTTATAAAACAAAACAATAAGGTTCTCATTACCACATGGCTCAAAAAGCAATTAAATTAAACATAAAATATTCCAGCTGAGTTTTTGATTATTTTTCAGTTTCATTGTAAACAGTTTCATTGTAAACATTTTATTCTAAACTGCCACATAGCTGAATACTAATAATATAAAGTACACTTTGAAGGAGATACCCCTTTTAAAGGAAGAAACCTAATTGAGAAGCACTGCAACATAAATACTGTAAAATATCTCAATGTGTTTGATAGAAAAGTACAGTCAGCCTTATTTCTGCAGCTTGTTACAAAACACATGCCATCAAAAGATCAAATTATGCCTGTGGCTTTGTGTGACCATGATGACTGGGTGTACGCTGTGGCTAAACTCTGTAACAGCTTTTGTTTTATCACCCTGGAGGGCACCAGAAATCCGAGCATTGATATTATCATTCAAGAAAACACTATGAAGATTAAAAATATTCTGGTACCCCCAGCATATAGCAAGGTATAGACTTAATATGAAATTCAATTCACCTGTTCAATTTCTCTGAAGCACACATCATTGTATACAAACATATTGTAGAATGGCTCTTTTTCAACATCAACTGGATGGTATAAATCATCAGCCTAGACAGTAATTAAATAACCAAGTCAAAGAGAATGATACAACATATACATAGGCAGCCAATCAGATTGAAAAGGATTGTATGGACATTCCATGGTAATTTATTTTTAGATGAGATGGATTTGTGTCCCTTCATTTTCTCTAGAAATCTACTTATATTCACAATATATTTATCTTATTGTATCAATGTAAAAATGTCCCAAAAACTTGCTACTGCTAAAAAGTTGAACAGTCCAAGTATCAAATGTTTGATATATCAATCCAGAATATAATCCATAACGGTATTTAATGACTGAGTCAATTGTTTTTACTTCTTATTAAAATAAATTTTATAAAACTTAAGAATACCCTTTGCTTCATTCTGTCAACGGCAAATGTCAACATGGTGCAAAGATCAGACATATCTTTTCTGCTGCTGTATGCAACAACATCTTCCAACTCCTACGAAAAAGTATGTAATTATTAGCTATCAGCAATTCAGAAAAACTTCAGAAAAGTTGCTTTATCCTTTCCATTGGGAGCTACTCCTATGTGGATTCACTATAAATAACAAGAATGCAAACCTTGAGGGTTATCACCATCCCACCTTTTTCAGGTTGGTATTTATTGCAAACCAAAAACAATGTAAAAGGGTTGCTTATACCTCTATTAACTGTTTATTTTGTCCACCCTACCTTTTTGGACTGGCTCCAAGCAGGGCCGCTAAGTGAAATGATGGCCCCTGGAAAATCTCAGCTTTGGGGGATTTTAACTAATTTTTATTTACTCAGGCCACTGAAATTAGGAGCTGTTGACTGTGGACCCAGGGGCAGTTGCCCCCTTTCTAGGTGGACCTGCCTTGACAGCCAGTGGCACCCTTATCATATTGCATGCATGGAATTTTTCCAAAGAAACAAAACAAAAAATATGTTCAATATTCTCAGTTCTGCTTCTAACGTAACATACTGTACCTTGCAGACAGAGCAAACAAATTGGTTTCGCATGTCCAAGGAAGACAATCCAAGACATCTTTTGTGGAATACTCTTGGACACTTTGAACACAGTGCCACTTCCCCTTCCCTGTGGCATTCCCAACAATACCAGTCATGGCAATTGTCTTCCTGATTCTGAGAAAAACAAATATTAAAATACACATGGATAATTTAATTCAATAATTAAATTTATTAAATCAACTATATATTTAAAAAATTCTTCCCCGAATGAACATTTTTGCAATTTTAAATTCAGAGTTTTTTGGTGCACCCGGTTGGGGAAAAGTATTAATGTAACCTAAATTATATAGCTACAGATTTCTCTGTTTCTCTGCTCTGTCATGTCAAGAGTCAGTTCTATTGAGCAAGTGTTGGAAGATCTCAATCTGGTCTGTTTTTCTCATAAATATTTGTTCTGGTTAAAAGCGTCTTATTTTTGTTCTACTTTAGTGACAGCCAGTCTCTGGAAACTTTGCTGTGTACACCAAAAAACTTTGGTGCATATTTTTAACAAAAACGACAGAAATAAAACAATGCTTGTGCGCAAAGGTTCCAATCTGGCCATGTAGTTTAGTCATTTGGTCAATCCCTAGATTTTGATCCATGTTACCTTTCTATGTTTGATGCCTCCATATTTCAATAAAATCTCATCACACAGGACTGCCACGGAAACAAACTGGCTTTTAGTTAGTCATTCCAGATTGCTAAATGGTAAAGCCAAGATTGGAAACACGCTTTCATGCTTTATACTTTTTCATTACATTCAAAAATTTCTGAATGAATGCAGAAAATCTACTTAGCCTTTAGCTTTCTAAGGCTTTTAGATGTTTGTGCTGTAAAAACAAAAAAGATCCAACAATTTTGGAGACCCGTCGTCTTTCTGCACAAACATTATAATGCAGATTTAAATCATTGTCAAGGATTTGAACGTACGCTGGCTGGTAGCCTTACGAACTCATAAACGGATATAAACAGATTTAAACTGTGCGCTGTATTTGAGATTGTCAGAGGAATGCAATAAATCTAAAATGCCGCCAAAACGGGCGAACAAAGATTCCCGCTTTGTGTTTGCTTTCATTTTTAGGC
Organism: Phacellophora camtschatica; assembly: GCA_036873815.1. NCBI lineage: Eukaryota > Metazoa > Cnidaria > Scyphozoa > Semaeostomeae > Ulmaridae > Phacellophora > Phacellophora camtschatica. Next base: position 1,719 of record JAYJMH010038420.1, on the reverse strand, counting down.
AGTACATTACTTGCACGAGTAAAAAGCATAAAAAGCAAAGAATTACTTTGTCAAAGTTAACTTGTGACATTAGCCTGTAAGCAGTAAGACCTTTCCCTTTATTTTGGCCATGGTTTGACGTTGCTTTGACCTCACTTATAAGACCATCTTTGACTGCATACTTTAGTTGATGTTCGGTTTCACGTTGTGTCAATTTGTACCCATCAATCACCAAAGCTTTAAATAAACGCTCGAAAATTGGACATTGTTTCTGCTCCACAGTCTTCTTGATAGCATCGTGAATTCCTCTGGCAATGTCAGGATCAGAAAATCTACGAATTTCCAGACGAGCCATTAATGTTTTTTCCTCTAAACCAGCTACAAATCACCCTATTTAGTCCTGCACTTATCTTCTCTTCACCCAAGCAGTTGGGCAGGATGACCTTCTGAAATGAATTTTGTCATGGTCTTCGGGAAGAAACGCTCCTTCGCATTTCCCTTAAAAGGGTCATGCTCAAAATGCAAAAACAAAACAGACAAAGTTAGACATCTAGTTTCGTGTTTCATATTAAACCATTTTTGTTCACAATTATTTTTGAGTTAATAAGTGAGACAACAGACAAAGGTTTTAATTTTCAATTTCCTGACAAATTAAAAATTTTGCAAAAGCAACAAACTTGCTAAAAATTGTTCAATATTTGTCAACTGTGCTAGCCCTGAAAATGTAAAACATTAAACTCCCACTCAGAGGCAAAAAGGCAGATAAACTGCTTTTCTGTTATATGTTAAAAACTGGAAAATACTAAAAATAAAATGACTGAATAAAGCACATTTAATCATTTATCTTTTGAAACTTTTCGTAAAAAAATATTCAAAAAGATTGATATCTTCTTCGTGGTCAACTGCCTGAAAAAAATAAAATATTTCCTTGTGATATTAGTTCGCCTTCAGGATGTTTTCATCCAACTTCTCTTAACATATGACATTTTATTCCCTTCTGTCAAGATATCAATTATGCAAAAAAAGTCACTTCCGGATATGCCTAAACAACGTCCCTATTGTTGTTTTCTACCATCATTGTCTTCGGCATAAAATGTTCACAAAGTCTGCGTGCGTTTTATTAATATGTTCCAGACACGTTCCCTCCCTCCTCCTGGTGATATAGAGTAGCACTGTAAATTCCACCATATAAGGGCTACAGAACTTCCAATTCCCCAATTCAGTTTTCGTAGTCAATAACTTTACATCAATAAATATGCTAGAAGTACATTTTATTCCATTGTATGCATGTCGATTAGTAAATTGTAAACTGCTAGACCCCTTCGTTGGTGGGGAATATTATGAAGTGAAATGAAGTCAAATTAAATAAACATTCAGAGTGGGGGTCATAGGGGGGTCGTAAAAGCCGTCAATTTTCGAACAATAAAACCATAAAACCGTAAATTTTTCCATTGAAAACCGTAAAACCGCAATGAAAATTTCCAAAAACTTCAGCCAATGCATCATGGTCAGTGGCGCATGTGCCAGTTGAAGACGAAGCTAAAACGTTCCTATCGTGGTCGTCACGCGCAATAAAATTGCTTTGATATATGCTGAGCCTTTACTATACAGTGGTCGACACCCGTTAATAAGTTAGATGATTTTGACCCCCCCCCTCGTTAATGAATATTTTTCCAAAAAGTTTTGAAAAGGTGAAAAAGGATAGAAAACAAAAGTGTGTAACCATCATATTTACCCCCC
>JAYJMH010038409.1:0-15589 GCA_036873815.1 Phacellophora camtschatica | reverse complement strand
GTCTAAATCTCACACCAAAATGAGCAATGAAAGTTTTTGACATTGTCAATTTTTTTGCGTTGATGCCTCTTTAAGAAGAAGTTCTTTCATCTGTAAAAGTTGATAACTTTCATCGAAATAAATCACTCATGATGGAAGAAAAGTACAGATAATTACTATTACTATTTTAATATCTTAACTAAGTATGGAATAACTTCTTTTTGGAGGGGGAGAATGTATGACCCAGAACCTTGTCTATAATCTATATTGGTATTGTCTTTGTGTAATTATAATGTTACCCCTTGCATGTTTTATTATCTTGCTTTTATGCATGAGTCACTAAAAGGGTAATTATTATTGAGTTGTTATTCGAGATCTCGCAAGTCTCAGCAGGTAGTCATGTATTTCAAGATGTTTTGTTTTTATGGAATCAAAGTTGTCTCTCTCGAACCTATACCATTACATTACTGATATTATATACGAGTATGATAGAGAACCAAGCCTGTACGTTACACAATTAACACATACATTTCAATAACAACTGTTTAAAAAGCTCTTTGGGAAACTCACAGAAAGTGTTTAATGGGTGTACTTTTTCTCGTGGAATTAAAAACGGGTGTATAAAAGGAACAAAACAAATAGGAACAAAACGTTTTCAAACTGCTCCCAACAAGCATCCGACATAAGTTGGGCGGCTCAACAACAAATCGTATGACGTCTTTTTGGGTAGAATAGGGGTTCAACAAACTAATGGTAAATGATAAAACTGGCTAGAAAAATAATCATAAAATCATACAAACTTGTGCATTGCTATTTTTACAATAATTGGCTAGAACTACACTTATACCAATTCATTAAAGTGTATCTTGCCATAATATAATCAACCAACCAACATTTTCAACCTGAGATTGCATGTGTTCATAAATTTTGTTTTGTAAAAGTAGTGTGATCCTGGTGATTGTTATATCATGTCAGATTGTTATATGGAATTGAAAATTCTTAATCAAACATAAGTCCACGGGAAATTCGACTAAAGTTTGAAGCACCCCAAGAAATCTGGCCAAAGAAGCTCAATAATATTATCTGTCAAGATTTTCATCAAATTTAAATCATGACGCAACTCACATAAAATATTAATACCTTGCTGAAATTGAGGCGAGATAACAATGAAATATCAGATTCTTAAACTACGACTATTCCCTACCCCCCCCCCCCCCCCTCATTGAACGCAAAAGAACAGCGGAAAAGGCTTGAAATAGTAATAGATGTGCGCTTGCGCGTTCGCTTTCTAAACATGCACAAATGCACTTGCAAGTTTAGTTCAATAATCTCGCCTCCATTCAAACAAGGGCTTCTATAATTCAACGTTAATAAGAAAGTAACAGTGTTCATAATAAAGCTAAGTTACCTGACTTGTAGCAAAACCTAAGTACAATTTTCAGATTCAAAATAACTGAAACTTCTTTATTAAAAGAATTATCACCAAATCACAAAAAATTACAAAAAGATGTAAATTCGTAATCTCCTGAATTCTATACTCAAGGATATTTTCACAATATTTTTTGTAATTTGGCGATGAGGTAATTCTAGGTTTGTATAGAAATACATTTATTTACATTAAACACGAACTTTAAATAACGAGCGCGTGATAAATAATGTTAAAGTTGACTTAAAATGTTGGAGACAAGGCTAAATACACGTTTTTATCGGTTATTTTACAAAACACAAAGCCCTTTTTAATCATGGTCGACATGAAAAACACCCCACCCCTTCTAATTCCTACTATTGAGAGGATCTTTTAAAGTTTAAAAAATTTTATGACTCCATAATTGCAGCTCCGCTTCAAATGACACCAACTACTCGTATTTTTAAAACTTTGTGGCAGATAAGTTGTTCACACAAAAATGTAAGGACAAAAACTTTTTTCATCAAAACATAACGACTCTGAAGAAAGCTATCCTACGGTCACAGTGTAAGAAATATTAACGAAAATAACGCCATGACACCAAAGTAAAAATAAGCCTAAATTATTTGTTTGCTGACGTGTCTATGAATTCATTCCATCTTTCCCAACAAAACTTTTCAAGACTTCCCTTACAAAATGTATCCAATACAAAATGAGATTTTTGAAAAAATGAGATGCTTGAAGTTTGAAAAAGCTCGCAATATCATAACACAAATGTTAATACCGAATGACTCAAAAAAATATCTCCATTTGCAGAGCTGTAGCTCGAAATCCATGAGGCTGTAAAATTCGAATTGTGTTCAATACGACGTCCGAAGGGCGAACGTAAGAGTTTGGTAACCAGCTGACTGATTTGCAAAGTTCCAAATCACAGCAAAAAGAAAACGATGATTTCAATGCAGTCACATCTAGCAATGCTTAGCCCCCGATATTTACCAAAAAAATTTCAAATTTCAAATTTTTCCATTGCCTCGGGTTGAAATAGGGAGGGTACTTTTCCCTATGTTTGACCTACAACTTCTACAGCAACCAATCTTGAGTGACATAATTAGCACACCACGAGAGGAAAATGAAGCAATTCATTGGCTCTTGTGGAAAATGTAAACAAATGCGCTGATCGCCCCACCTTCTTGTCCTCATTTTGAAACTAAAATAAGCTTATTGCTCCGACTTGGGAGATTGACTTGTGAATCCTTTTCAAATTTTAAACTTCCAAGTCTCAATTAAAGCAAGCAGGTTGTTTTAATGTCAAAACATGGACCGGAAATAAATGGCGTTTCACTGTATCTGATGTGAAAGCTTACGGATTAGGGGAAATTGATTTAAAATAAACGTGGTCACAGATGACTGAATGATGATAGTCCAAACTCTAAGTTTGCTCTTCGGACGACATTTTGAGCAGAATTGTAGATTTGTAGCCTCACAGATTGCTTTGGGTCACCCACCCGGTATAAAAGAAATTGAGACCGAAAGGGATACCACGGCAAACTAAATGCATTCACTTGACATAAAAGATAAAGAAAGTAATATTACGCCCTTACAGAATCATTCATGCAACCAATTCCATATGGTGCTTTTACGTCTCATTGCCGCTCGTACAAGAACCCACGAATTACTCCTACAATTATCTGCGTATGCAATTTACACTACGGATACAAAAAGATCTAGTATAGAGTGAATATATACTTATCGTGTTGCTAATTCTCCTAATACTGGAGCGTTTTGACAACCTTTTAATGCAGCAAAAGAAATCACAACACTTCACACAATGTCTTTGAAACTATTTAATTTCAGCTAAAGAAATGTCACCAAGTGACCATCATCCTGGAAAAATAAATAAAAAAATGAACTGTAACAAAAAATATTTGACAACAACGGTGTAGCGAGCATCAAAAGATGGACTTAAGATACGGTTTTTTTCTTCAAAAAATAAAACATCCTTTGTAAATAGATCCAAGGGACCGGTCATTAAATATGGCGAGGGGGGATGGAGGAGAAGTTAATTTGACATTTCAAGACTCCCTTAATATCGGCCAAATAAGGTTGAAGACATTTCCTTTGTCAGTCACCATTTTTAAGTATTCCCTTTTGGGAGGCAAAGATTTGTGCATACCCACTTACAAACTTCTAAAAATTCTTCTCCATCCCCCTTGCCACACTACATTTCCGGTCCCTAATACAGAATTTACTTAGTATTAGAAATTCTTGTCAGCATATTCAAATTTGTTATTGTTTGAAGTTAAATTTTAAAAAATTCAACGTAAAACTTTATTTGGTTTCTTGTAAAAAGCACAACACATGCCCTTTGCTAAATGTTCAACTCAATTTTTAGATTTGTCTTCAGTTCATATAGAAATAGTTTTTACTCCAGGTACCAGACTTAAAAGTTTTATGTTTCGTTAAGTTTTATGTTTTAAAATATTTTACGTTCGTTTCATTCCTTCTATTTATATGATAAAGGGGGAGTCTTAGCGATTTTGCTTTTTAAAGAAGGATTTCGAATATTGTCTACATGATTTTATAAAGTTGCAAAAACAAACATCCCCATAAAAAATACCGTATAAACGAATGTAACTGAAAAGTATATAACTAAGAAATGTTATCATAATTTATGATCTGCTACGATAAAGCGACCTTAATAATTCAAAAATGAAGAAAACGTTTAAAAAAATGTTTTGAACCGAGAATTTAAGAAATTTTACAACTCATAAGATTTTTCAAATAGTAAAATCAAAATCGGAACCATTAGGTCAGAGCCATAGGATCAGGAGCCATGGAATAATACAAGCCATTGAAATTTTATTTTATTAGGCAACTGAAGAGGAGAAATGGTGAAAGAAAATATAGCAAAGTTTTCGAGGAATTACAAATGAAATGAAACGGTTTTGCTCATTCTTCAAAATATTCCCACAAATTTTCTTCAGCGTTATTTGCGATAGACAAGGAATTCTATTTGCTCTAAATTTTATTTTTTTAAATTTCTCATTCAATATAAATTAAGGCTTAACTAAGTTTAGGAGGTAAAAACCTATTCCGTTTTAATTCAACTGCGAAGAAAGTTGTCAAGTTTGGCAAACTTTCCGGAAAATTTGAAAACAACGTCCTCATAAACTGAACAACGAAACAAATTAAAACACTATTCTTTCACATTGTTCTTAAGGTTCTGGGTAAAATGTACGCGATACAGCACAAATTACAGACGAAAAACAAATAACATGTTTCTAAAGAATTCAGGTAAAAGAAAAAATACTTGTTCATACGAAACGCTCTTAAGCTTGAATACATTTCAATAAAATGCCAATATGGAAAATGCTCTGAAAACAATTGTAGATATTAATGCCGGAACGAAAAAGCTAACAATCGATTTAGCTTAATTTATAATTTAATCGATATCTTCACCAGTAAATTTGACTTTTACTGGTGAAGATACCATTGTGATTTAAATAAAGTGATTTAAATGTGATGTGATTTAAATAAAGAGATGAACAATGGTGAACACTGGACTTACCCATGGTCTCAACTGTGCCAATCCTGATCTTAAAATGGATCCTGTTGACATCCTGCGCCCGTGCAATTTATTTTGATGCTTCATCTCGTTCTCCACATCGCCATTCGTTTCTTCAAAGGTTTTTCCAAAACTCGTGAATTTCACTGGGGAATCGACATCTCTTTGAAAGATCTCTTTTTGCTTTGCCACAGCAAGCAAATTCTTGAAATTTTCTTTCTCCGTGTCCCTCTTCGTATCTTTCCAAGAAGTTGAGTTCTCACAATCATTATAAATATCTTTCCTCACCGACTTAACGAGTTCCCGTTGTGGTTGCATTTTTTTGTGAATTAAAATACTATCTCGCCTTGGCTTAAAAGATTCTAGAATAGGTTGTCCCTTTTCTGTATCAAAATATTCTTTTCTTGGTCTTAAAGGAATAATAGTCGGTGTATCCCTTTGCCCGGCTAGAGTTTCTCTTCTTGGTCTAAATGCATCAATGGTTACGTTTTGTTCTTTGTGAAGCGCAAGGGTCTCCCTCCTGCAATTAAAAGCTGCAGCTTGCCAAGATTTTCCAGCAGTGGTTTTAATGCCGATAAGGGGTGCTCTAAGAAAAGGTCTAGAACTTTCCTTTTCGCCGCTGAAATCTTTACCCTCAACATTTGTACTTTTCATATTTGAACATTGAAAATCTCCTAATGCTAAATTATCGATACCTCTTGTTCTAGTTTCGCTGCTATTTCCAGTTTCTGACTTCGTGCTAATTTTATTTGATTTTTTGGAAGCCCTTCTTTCAGTCATTGCCTTTTGTGGATTACTTTTCCGCTCCATGAACGGAGTAAAAGAAAACCGTCTCTTTGCTTCCGTGTCGTCTCCAGTATTTACACTGTTGCTTCGCGTTCTCTTATTACCAGAAGACGAATTGGCGGGCGTTTTCTCCATTTTTCGTAAATCCGGAGTACTTCGCTTTGAGAAAAACCCAAAGCTCGGCCTACTGAAACTCGGTCTTCGAAATCGTCGTTTCTCCTTGGTAATTTCAAAAGCATTAGCATTCTCGCTAGAAGATAACTTCTCCACTGGATCATCTGATGTAGTATGATCGGCCAAGTCACCATCTGTAAAAAGCCTCTTTTTTTCTGGCGTAGTCAAAAACATTCCATCTTCTTTCTCAAACTCTTCTTTGCGTTTCAGATTAGGAGTTCTGTATTTCTGCATAGGAGTAATATATTTCTGCATGGGAGTCACGTGTCTGTGTGGGTTTTCCATGGATCCCTGCAAAAAATATGAAAAGTTTCCTTAATAAGAAGTATATACTTTCTGCAAACGTTGACAAAAGTGACTCGCACTAGTAGTAGTACAGAGAAAATATTCTAATATTTTGAACCAAAATAGTAAAAGACAGGATATTTTCTATAATTAAGATAATTTCCTGATATTTTTAATTGCCTCGTTAAATAGCTTGATTAACCGTTATTTTCTGGACTCACTGTCAGTTTTTAATATAGTAATTATGACATAGTAATTATGACAAATCAATAAATCGTGTTATTTTCTAATTCATTTCATTCTAACGCAAATAACTATATTTATTTGTCTACTTTTTACAGTTCTACTTTAAAAGTCTCCAGAATTGTCACCAACTCTATTAGAAAATTGAAAGTTTATTTAATATTTAAATTACAATAGATTTTTCAAGTCGAAGTTACGTCTTCATTCGATCGCATCCTAAACATGAAACCATAAAGGCAACTTTTTAAAATTAATTTGATCCTTTCCACGTTAGCGGAAAAAGGAAATTTTGAAATATGTAGCAAATATTAATTTTAGTGATTTTTCAAACGTCTGAACGTTTTTTTGCGTCATCCAATACTGCTTCAAAGGAATTTTGAAATAAAATATGTAACTTACGCGTCGACATTTTGGTTTAAATGGTGGAGTGCCAGGATACTTCTTTCTGAACTAAAAATGCAGATAAAAATGAAGATTTGCTAATTTAATGTACAAGAATAAATTTAAATGTAAGTAATATATCTATAAATGTATATATATTTTAAGTCAGACACAAAAAAAACAAATCTTTAAATCAACTGTGGTAGTAAATTTCATGACCGGTTTGTAGTATTTTAACCGGGGTTAGCGCCAACCCTAAACGTCCTTGCCAGAATATTTACATTAGACTCGATGAGGGGCAGGAGCGAAAGCGAATGTTGTGCTCTGTTCTGTGTCAAGTTTTCACGTTTCTGTCTCAGTTCAATTTAAGCATTGAAGCTTCAGCTTCAGATCAAAGAAGAGTTCAAGAAAGCTTATTTTCCCCACCCTCCATCCCCTTTTCTTCCTTCTCTTTAACGCTTCTTTCTCTTTTCTTCTGATCTATTCTTCTCGTCCTGTTTACCTTTCGGTTTAAAGAGACAGGTGCATTGGTCCCGCCTCCGGAATTCTTCCAAGGTTCAATCACCGACCATAGAAAGCTTAATTTCGCAAGCAGTTGGGGGCCGATGTGCGTATACCAAACTTCCTGCCGGGTGGAGAGGGGGGGTGGGGCGTTAAACATGTGTTATGCTGTTACGTAAGTGACAAATTTATGGCTCAAATTCTCTTCAAATGATACGAAAAATTGCGGCGTATTTCCATAACTTTTCTGATGACATGATTTCAAAAAGCTGTAATTCTAGCACAGAAATATGGACCTATGCAATCTTGATAAAAGTTGGGAAAAGTTGCAAATGCTCAAATTAATGCACACTTGAATTTTTTTAAATCTTAGTTATAAAAAAAAAAATTAATGGAAATTTTTGGCCTTACACCTTTACAGAACTGCACGTTTTTAATTCTTGTGTAGTCGGGCACAGAAAGCCCTAACATTATCTGTCTAGCCACTGCTTCCTCAAAAGCCATTGAAAGTGTCACTAACTGTTAGTTGTTCCTATTAAAACTGTCAAAGTGAAGAAGTTCCTTCAAATCTTGAATTCATAGAATTCTTGCTTTCCAAACAAGCGAAAAATTGCAATATTTTTTGCTGCTACATTTGCGTTCAATGAAGTCTGAAATTGTTCGTTAGTTTATATCAGGTTATCCATTGCTAGTAATCATAAAGAGTTTTGTTTTGTAAAAAAAAAACCGATGTAAGGTCTTTTTGGGACACCCGGTAGATTTTGGAAATATCCAATTAACTGTTAACAAGATTGTTCAAATTCTAGATTCTCTCAACGAAATATATGTATGCAATTTCCCTTAAGTTGGGTGGAGTTGCGGTACCTTAATTAGTGCACGCATGAATTTTCAGTAAAAAAAGAAAAAACAATGAATAGAAATTCCATACGTTTTGTGATAGGCAAACTTTTTTAAATATCTTATTAACTTTAACGAGATTGCTCAGTTTTAAGATTCCACCTTAAGCTTTCAATGAGCCTTTTAGACCCGAGACACCGGTTTTGTTGTAAGAAAAAATGCATATGTTGACAGTCAGTGCCCAAAAAGTACATGCCTATTTCGGTATCAAATTCCTAAACGGCAATTGACAACAGAATTAAATTTGTTATCAATAAGAATACAATAGAAGATTATTCAGACGTTTAATTGGTCATGTATTATGTGACGACGCCATTAAAACAAAATTTTTGTGGCGCTTATTCAACAGCGGCGTTTACTTAAACGATGCTTTAGATTTTTTTTCAATTGTAAGATGTTGAAAACATTGCATTCTATATCATCAATGCTTGGAGTAGTTTTTCTCCACCACCAGATACTAAATAATCACGTAATCAAATCCCATTTAGTTAATATAAAATTGATCGTTTTTTAAAGAGAAATCGATAAATGCAAGAGGCTTTGAACAAGCTTTGAAGTATCTGCTAAACTGCGAGAAACGTTATGACAATTAAAGTAATTTTTACCCTGTGATGGTAAAATTTTGAAATGCTTTCATTTACCCACTGGAAAAATGCAAATAAACCTGAAATTAGTATTTTCAAATGTAAAATAAAGGCAATATAGCTATTGGTTTTCAACCTCAGGCTATTGTTCTCCCATGATTAACCTATTGTTTTCTTATTGTTTTGGTCAGAATTCAGGTTCTGAGTTACTCACAAAATGGTTTCTTTAAGGTGGGACTTTACTGTAACCCAAAAATCAATGTTGAAAAAAGATTACACCTTACAAAAACAATTAAAAATCTCACATCATCCAAAAATTGTTTCTTCAGAGGATGACTTTCAGGCATGTTAATTACTTGTGTATATAAATCTGCAAGAGCATCGTTTGTGTTCCGAACTGTCTCCAGTTGATAATTTCTTGGATCCTGTTGCCTACAGAACACTCTCGGTGTGACTTGTTGCAAACTTGTATCCTAAACAAGAAAAAACACAACTTCTACGTTATATACAAGAGTACAGACGTTTTCACACTGATCAAATTTAATGTTAAATAATAATTTGAAAACAACACAATTTTTAAATGAAAATTAAATAGAAGATAAATACATGAGTGCTTTTTTGTTCAGTGCATACAGAATTTTTTTTCGAAAATGAAGTTATGAATTAAAACATATAAGTACATAAACAAGCAATAGACCAATCTCATTTAATGCAAACACAATATTATTGTTAGACAATTGTCACAAGCTGTTTTGCTTATCCCATGAAAGCTTGGCGTCGATGTAAATCGGGTTAACTCGTACAACGCACTAATTCAAATTTTTTTATTTCACATGAAACCTCGAATTAATCTGTGACACAAGTAAGGTTTACCTTTCACATTCCTGCAAACACAGTTAGCAAAAACATTCGAAACACAAGCATATAAAACTTACCATATTTAATGTTTGCGTAGGAGAAAATAATTCATCAGGAACCTAAAGAATAATAAAGAAAAATAATGATGCGGAATGTTTATTGGAATTTAGTGCTATGATACGTTTGAAGAGCAATAAGGGATCGTCCCAAATTAATCGCAACAAGTTCGTACGAAAATGTTGTATTTTTATACGATTTTTCTGAAGTTTATGAGTTTAATTATTTTATTAGCTTTTGATTTGTATCAAACATTCCAAATCGTATCAAATCCGTATCTAAAGTTTCTCAAGAAAAAAGGTTTGTATCTTCAAGCATACCGTAAATCTTCGAATTCATTCAGTTTTAAACAATTTTTGACAAAATTTACTTTAGTTTTTAAGAACTATTTACTTTTATTATATTACTTTTTCACAATTGTTTTTAAGTAAGGTTTACTGATATAGGGAAAGACAGGTCAAACATGACACCAGCAAACTAAATATTTTATTTCCGTCGTACCAAATAAATTTCAAAATCGTATTTCCCAATCGTGCCAAATTCGTATTTCAAAATTGTATTAAATTTATGTTTTCAAATCTTATTTCCAAAACATATATTTAAATCGTATCATAGAATAAAGAATTTGCATACAATTCGTTTCAATATTTTGCCAGAAACGAATTAATTCCAAAGATACGATTCAACTCGCTTCAAATTGTATAGAAAATTATGCGATTAGTTGAGGTGAAGATCCCTAATTAAAAGCCCCTCCCAAAAAACTAGTTTCACAGGATTTACGACACTTTACTTCGACAAAATTAATTGTTTCTATGAATTCTGTCAAAATGAAGCAGTTCCTTCAAGCAATTCCAATATTTCCATTCCTACATTAGCGTTTACGATCCACGAGGTTTGAAATTGTTCTTTAATTATCAGGCTATCTATTGATAGTAATCATAACGAGTTTGGTATTCTCACGTTTGCAAAAAAATATTAAACCAACGTTAGTTTTTAGGAACACCCGGTAGCTTCTGAAAATATCTTATTACCTATTAACAAGATTGCTCAGATTGCAAATTCTCTTATATGCTTTCAACGAAATACATCTACGCAATTCTCCTTAAAGTTGGGAGTTACTGTACTTTAATTAATGCACGCATGAATTTTATTAACGTATCTCCAGTTGAAAACTACTTTACTTAACGAAATCAATCTACATATAATTCAATTATCTGATAATACTAATAACATTAAAAATGTTACAAAATAAGTTTAAAACTTGCTGGTAAATGTTTAATAACTTTTCAAGATTTTTTGTTTACCTTGTGTGCCATGTCAATCAATAGTGAAATTTAACTGAAAATTTAAAAAATAACATACCAGTGTGTTCTTTCTGTTTATAAAGAGGTTATTTCTCCAAAAATATAGGATTACCATACTTTTCTAAACGAAACCGGCCAATGATCGAACTCGTTTAATTTTATGACAATGAACCTAAATGTATCAAATAATAATAATATACAATCGAGCCATTACTTAATGTGGAGACTGGAGTGTTAAACATACCTTAAAAATGTCTTCCCCATTCTCGATAGAGAATTCCATGACCTCCGTCAATGGCTCTATGTCCACGTTGAACTCACTCAGACAAGATATTTTCTGTAAAAAATCGAGGAGTTAAATCTCAAATCTGTATCCAGCGCAGCGCACATTTAAATACCAAATAACATAAATTAATATGTGATCTTTTATTCACTAAATATTGAAAGATTATTTAATATTATTGTTCCAACCAATTTTCCAAAACCTGAACCGGGTATGGATCTACGATGTAAAAACTCGATCGCAAATCTGGTCTGCGTTTTGTCAATGCAACTGTAACAACTGCAATCAATAAACATCTTATTCCGATGCAACATAATACGTAAAAATATATGTAAATTTCCGATTTAGTGCCGCTCCCGAATAAGCACCGCATTTTTTCTGAATATTTTACTCAACAATTTTAAATAAGCGCCGCATCTTTTCCTTTTGTTGCTGTTGCGGCGCACCGGTTGCTATTGCCTACATAAGTAATTTTAATTACGCATTTCAGTATATAGGCGTTCACTGTCTGTTGAGATGATCTACAAAGTAAAACTTACATCTGTAGTTCGAGGCCATCATATATGCAGTAAAGCCCGACATTTAAGAAACTGATTTTTCAGATTGAACCCTTTCGTTTTCATAGCAAGTTGATGTTTATTTAACATATCCAAAAATAAAATATCAAAAGTTTGTTCACGGCGTCACTGCTGTTACGTACCAATTTTCATTGACTTTGTTTCAGTAATTTTTGAGAAATCATTGATTTTATGTTTTGTTACCTTCAGAACACAAACAAATTACGTCAAAAATTTTGCAGCAGACAATTTTCTTTGTGAACCTTTTTCTTTATTTTCACAATTATCAAATACTCTTCATAGATTACGTCTTCTAATCGCAGGATGAAATTTCTCACGTAAAGTGTTTCCTTTTACCTGAGAAATTTAATCCCGCAATGAGTTTCGACACCATTGATGGTCAATTCCATTGAAATCGCAAGTGTTGCTTACATGAGAAAAGACGCAATGAAATTAAATTATAGATGGATAGATATATATCGGCATGGATCCACGGATGGGATTTCTATCCTGGATGAAGAAGTGTCAAACTATTATGCAAACGCAAACAAATGTTTAAACTATTCTATGCAAATGAGCGCAAAAATATGCCTGCAATTAAAGTAAACAGTAAATGTGCCGGCAACTAATAGATACCCAGTGCTGTTTGTACACACTGATGAGGCCAGTCAGCTGTACACATTTAATGAGATCAGTTGTGCACATTAATCTCATCATGGATTGAAATTTCTTATTTAAATGGCCTCTGGCGGTGCTTGTATCGAAAATCGTATTCTCCAGTGTCTGATTAGATTAGAGTCGTGCCTATATACAAACAGCGATAAAACAGTTTCCTCGCAGGTCGTCTTTCCTCCCAGAATGCTCTAACTGCACAAAAAATGGAAAAACGAAGAATGGGAGAATGATAATAAAATCACATACCGTTTTTGGAGCAATGTTTGGAGCGAAAACAACCGCTAGATTCCGGGCAGTCATAAGACTGCTTGTTTTTAACGACACACGATGCAACAAATCCACAAGCTTCTTAAATAACTTTCGATTTTGTGGTGGCAGTAAAAGTGACAACAGTTGCAATGCCGTCAGTCGTTTCTTCGCTGAAATGGGTCCATCAAGTTCTACAGAAAAAAATAAAATGATTTTAAAAATCAAGAAGAAAAAATTAAATTAATTATTTTTTGGACATTACATATTACAATGTAATAAATTTTAATGCAGCCATAGCATTCTTATAAATTAATTATTAATATAACATTAATATAATATAACATTAATATAATATAGCATTAATATAAAATACCGGATCTCCTAAAATATGGTAACAGGTTTGAATAAGGCTAGTGCTGAGAATATCGTTGAAATGGGTCAAAAAATATTTTTTAGTAATCCTCTATTAGTCAATTTAAAAATAAAATCTGGTTTGCTGATATTAATCATTTGAGAAATGAGATAAAAACATTTAAAGTTCAAATTTGCCTCCCATTCAAAACCAGAAGTTTTAATTCTGGCGTACGCTCTTAAAGGGTCGTGTTGTAGGATTTTCTGAATCACGGCGGTGTTCCAGACAACATACTTTGTTTTTGAAAACACATCTGAACCAAAAAAGAATCTTGAAAATCAGTTGTCCGCGACTACATTGTTTGAAAACTAAAATTGCTGTTTCACTTTGGTAGATTTTTAGTAAAAATGCTGAAAAAAGAGAAAGCACTTCATAGTGGCTGCATCCATAAATAAGCGTTTACTTTTCGGTTTTCAGATTTCTTTCTGAGTGTGTTTCTAAGCACCATTAAATTCATTTCGTAAAACGCTATGGTTTAGGAGATCCAAAGACACAGTTTAGACGAAAATCTAGACCTCTGGTTTTGGGCTTGAGGCAAATTTTAAATTTCAGAATTTATGTCTCGACTCTCGATGCACAAATAATAACAAACTGGGTATAAATTTTTAAGATGATGACCGAGAAATATTTTTAAAATAGTTTCGAATAAATTTGAGTTAAACTCGCAGCGCTAACTTTGATTAAAGCTGTTACCTTTTTTGGAACACCCGGTATATGTATACGCAATTTTGACACAAACATACCTAGAAAGCATCTCATCAGGTGATATATTGCCAGTGGTTCTTGATTAAAAGTTAAGAAAGAAAGCAAACACAGATAAAATGTACACTTTCTCTTTTGGGCACTTATAATACACCAATACAATTATGTTCTCATCATAAATATCCATTTTGATAATATACCACTACAATTATGTTCTCCTCATAAATATCCATTTTGATAATATACCACTACAATTATGTTCTCATCATAAATATCCATTTTGATAATACACCAATACAATTATGTTCTCATCATAAATATCCATTTTGATAATATACCACTACAATTATGTTCTCATCATAAATATCCATTTTGATAATACACCACTACAATTATGTTCTCATCATAAATATCCATTTTGATAATACACCACTACTATTATGTTCTCATCATCAATATCCATTTTGGTAATACCACTACAATTATGTTCTCATCATAGATATCCATTTTGGCACTACTGTATTCCTCCCATAGTTTTTTACAATAAAGAAAAAAAATGGTAACATAATTGGTGTAGGTTAAACAAATTATGGAAGGAATACCGTATGCTAACCTCGTGTTTTACCTGCCACCTGCTTATAGCAGCCATACAGTGAATTGGTAAGAAGTGGCTCCGACAATTCTGCGAAAAACTGCTTTAAAATGGTTGTCACGTCATGTTGGCTGTACGTTCTGTCCGATAAATCAATAATCTGGCCTCTGTTTAACTTGTTCTTTAGTTCTTCTTGCCGTCTTTTGTTGCCAGATATCCGAAATAATCCTTCAACTTCCGTATCTGCAAATGGAGACAAATTTCTGCATGCTAGCATCGCATCGGTTAGCATTTGTGAACGTTAAACAAAAAATTACTTTCAATGTCATAAGAAATGATGCAAATATATCTATCTATCAATAAAACATAATCGTAAATATCATATGATATTAAATTAAATATAAAGCCCTGTTTACACTGCAACTTTTAACCTGGGTTAAAGTCAACATGGGTTCAACCCACTTTCGTTTACATTGCATCTCGGATTTAGAGTGTGTAAACGCAAACTTGGGTTGAACCTGGGTTAATTCGCCACGCATTCGCATTTACGATTATGATTTGTTTGATTCTGTGTTCAAAATGGCGGGTAAATATAATTAGAATGCGCTGTTGGGATTGCAATTTTCAAAGATGGTATTTCTAATAAATCTCATTGCCCTGTTTGTTTCCCAACTTTTAAACGGGTGTATTCTCAAATGAACGGGTGTATTCTCCCTCCTGCTGAAGTCTCTTAGCCATCTTTTCAAAAATAAGCCGCTTTCTTGAGCATGAATCCAGTTGTTGCTGGATTATTTAGTCGGCCCAAATTTCTATTAGGGCAAGGATTTCATCATCCTCCCACATACATCCTCTTTCTGCTTTTGATTGACTCATTTTTTTTATTGTTTATATTGTTTTTAAGTACAGATATTTCCTTACTTGTTTCCTTCGTTCGTGCTTCTTCTCAACCAAAAGACAATTTTTGGCGCTCAGTTGATAACGCATCGCATCTGATAGCGCATGTGCATAGAAAACGCTAACCTAGGTTCAACCCAGGTTTGCGTTTACACAGCATTTTGTAAAATCTAACCTGGGTTCAACCCACCTCCAGAGCAGGGTTG
>JAYJMH010038398.1:0-15591 GCA_036873815.1 Phacellophora camtschatica | reverse complement strand
CAAGAGGTCCCGTGTAAACGCAAGGGCTATCCGCACACTTTTGGATCCGATCTGGATCGGATCCCCTCTCGTGTAAAGCAACAAGAGCAAATTTTGCAACAATAATGAAATCGACACCCCAATTTCAAAGCGATTGGCCATTCAAGGCAAAGCGAATTCTCTCAAGCAGAAAGTCAAAAAAAGCTCAAAAAGATCGAAAAATATCTTCAATCACTTTTTCGAAGTTCAAAACATCGATGTTTAAAATACTAACAAAATCAAGTACGAATGTGACCATTTCCAAACCAACAAGCAGCTGATCTAAAATAGTGCAACGCTGCAATAAAAAGAAATATTTGTTTATAAATTCTTTTCGAAATCGATACGATTTCATAATTTCTATTGCAGTGTTAAATTTGCAATATTTCGCATTTAACTTTGAATTTAAGAAAGAATTAATTGTGTTGTCGAATCATAAACAACTGGAAAATATTTTTTAATAATTCGTAAATGCAAATGATGTACGTGAGTTTAAAAAGGGAGATTGAATGATTTTTGGGAAAATCTGCCATTGAAGTCTAACTACGAAGCAGTTTCAGTATAATCTTGTTAAAATCAACTCAGGGTTCAACGTATGAACGATTACAACGTACCCTTGTGACGATTTCTAAGCATTGCAACAATTCTAACTCTCCTTCACGCAATTTCACATTATATACTAATGATTTAGATTCCTTGAAGTGCGTTATAATGGGGTATGCTGGCTGCAGTTTGACTTAACCATTCTGGCCTTCCTCCGGTTACACTGTTTATGTGTTCATGTATTAACTGCATATCAGGAGTCCCAAAATACCAGGCCTCTTCGTGAAAAAGTTCAGGAGAACAATAAACTGAGCTCCTGGCAAGCTTCAGGGGCTTGACTGATCTCTTATGAATAATATTCCAGAAATAACTCCATGTTAAGTTTGTACTTGCTAGTTAGTTAACTTATTGACCCCCGGGTAGACTTGCCCCAAGTCAATTTCTTTTTAATTCGAGAAAATGAGCGGAAGGAATTTGTAATCAGATTGCATCGAAAAGAAAAAGATTTGGAGCAACTCTAGGCTCCAGTCAGGTGACCAGGTGCCCCGGATCAACCGAGCACCAAGTCAATTTATTTTTAATTCGAGAAAATGAGCGGAAGGAATTTGTAATCAGATTGCATTGAAAAGAAATAGACTTGGAGCAACTCTAAGCTCTAGGCAGGTGCCCAGGTGTTCCGGATTGATCGAGTGCCTTTCATTGACAGGCCTGAAAAATGCGCTGTATACCGAGACTCTCAAGTTAAATGCTAACAACAAGGTTAAATACCTACTCACCTCCATATCTCGTAATAATGCATACTTCTTGTAAAAATATTTTAAATTCTTTTCACTAGACCTTATTAGTCTGATGTAGCTATGAATTGAGCTTTCTGTGAACGTCAAAAACAACCACAGCTGACCTGCAAAACATTGTTTATATTTTAGATCTTTATTAAATTTGACTTAAATTATTTCTTATCTCCTTAAATTCAAATATAAAAAATTTCATTCCCAAGTAGAAAGTGCTTGTCTGTGAAATACCATTTTAGATATAAATCAAAACTTTGTTCAAATATGCATAAATTTCGAAAATACATTGCCATTTTGTAATTCAATAAGATACCAGGTGGGTGGCCCAAAACAATGTCACCACATTTGCAAAGCCGCTATGGAGGAGTTTTGGATTCGCTACTTTTGCTTGATGTTAATGTGCGAGACTTCAATTTAAAGTTTTATACCTTGTTTTCCAAAATCTACCAAGTAATCCCTTAGCTACAATGAAGGAAAGCCAATATTCATTCACATTCAAATATGAAAACACAATTTCACCTTGTTTTATTGGATCTGTAGCCTCAGCATGACTCTGTACCATTTGTACAGTAGTTCTGTGGCAACTTTTCTTCACCAGTGGCCAGTAACCTTTGTGAGGATAATTCAAACTGAAAAAAATAATTAGATATCATAATGAAAATATTTAAACATGTATATGTAACCATGAAAGTTGTGATCGGTGGCCAAAAAAACTTTCCCAATGTTTACAAAGCTATTGAAGGGGAGCTTAAATTTAGAATTGTGTTTTTGCTTGAATTTTAATTTTATTAATTTAATTTTTTTATTTAGTTTAGTTTAATTTTAACTTGAATTGCTTGAGACCTTGTTTGCCAAGATCTATCTACGGGTGTCCCAAAAAAATGTTGCGGTGTTTAAAAATTCATTTGGCCAAGAAAAAGTGTGTAAATGGCAATTAGAAAGAGAACACAGTTTTGCAAAGGAACAAAATTGGCTAATAAAAAATATTTGAGGTTAATCGGTCCATGTGTTCCAAAAGATATAAGCAATTTTGCTGAAAAATTGATTGAAAAACAAGTCAAGAATTCAATCATGCCTGGTCAACATTTTAGCTTTGCTGCAATTGTTAATTTAAAACTAATTTCGCAAATTGTTTTTGAGAGGTAACTGTGCAAGATTTATTTTATAAATTATTGTGCAAGTTTTTCAAGAGTCAATTGTGCAATATTTTTAATTGATGTCCCTTGACAATGCCACTTCCATTGCAATTGAAGTAAAGCTAAAATATTGACTAACATTTTGAGAATTCTTTTGTTTTAGTATTTTTAATAAACTGCTAATAACTTGGGAACAAATGAACCAATTAACCTCAAATATTTTTTATTGGCCAATTTTGTTTCTTTGCAAAACAGTGTTCTCTTTCTAATTGCCATTTACTCACTTTTTCTTGACCAAATGAATTTTTAAACACTGCACCATTTTTTTAAACTCCCTGTAATAAACAATGAGTCACTCCATAAAACCTCAAATAGAGGATTTCTGCTGCTGTAATTTGCAGAAAATACAACATAATGGCTTTGACAATTAACCATTTATTGATTTCCTTTTGGTAGTCCAAAGATTACTTACGTTGGCAACAATGGTATCAACATTTAAATTATTAAGTGCCTGGCATCAACTTCAACCAAAAAATTATCAAAACTAAAGCTCCTCCACAGCAGCTTTGCAAGAGTGGGATAATTCTTTTAGGTTATCCAGTAGGAAAATTAGAAATAAACAAGAAAGCATTTTCATGCTGTATGTATGCATGTAGCAAATAAAATCCAACAACAAAAACATAGTATTGCAGTTTTTAATTAGTTATAATAAAAACATACCCAAGTGATAATCCCATATCAAGATGATGCAGCAAAGTTCTCAAATGTGGATTTTGTCTTGTTATTCCAAAATTATCCATCTTTTGAAAATCAGCTTCTGCTTGCATTTGATGCAGCTGTAACGACAGAAATCAACATGAGAAATCAAAATAAGTAACCATAACCTTATTCGAGGCTGGGGGGGGGCTAATTCTTGGATTTATGGTACTTGCTTTGAGTGCATTTAAAAGTTAATTGTTCTACACATCATATGCTTGTGGACTTCGGAGGGGATTGGTCAGACAAGAAGGGTTCATTAAAAATGAGCCATGGGCTTTAAAAAGAGGGCTAATGAAGCTTTTCATATTGTATATTTCATTCAAGGGTGCTTTATCAGAGCTGATTTTACATTATCATTAAAGAAATGACAAAATAACGATCAATCCAATTGCATATTTTTATTGCAAAATACCTGCTGAATTGATCTAGAAATTCCTTGCAAAGTTTCATCTTTGAAAAACTCAGCAGAACTCAACATCAATACTGATGATGTAGCCACTCTGATGTTTTAAATCCAATAACAGATCAATCTTCAATCTAGAAATAAAAGTAAACAGGGTGTTCTTTTCATAACAGTTCTTCACATTTTGAAAGGAAAACTTTATACTCATTAAAAAATGTTTTCAATTTTTAAAAATTCATAATAAAAAAAATATTGTTTCTGAACAATGGCAAATATAACCACAATCAGATGCAATGGCCTTTAAATCTCAACACCAACAAGGTATCAACAGCTATAAAAAAGAAGAAATCCTAAGTTGTCTCTGGACCTATTTTAAAGATTCCTTTAAATAAAATCTATTCCAAGTTTCCTCAAATAAAAAAAGTTTAGTTTTGGTTCATCAAGTTATGATCACCAAACATATCAAATCTGTTTGTGCCCCAGATTGCAAAGTGTGACACTTTTCACTGAAATCTCAGGTATGTGCCCTGATCTGCAGAGTGTGCCATTGGCACACCCAAGGTGGCCCCCTGGGCATCGAAAGTGCACCTGAATGTTAAATTTTATTCAGGCCACACCCTTTCTCTCTTGAAACCACACCCCCATTTTAAAGACCACAACACACTATTTACATTGAAAAGCCAAATTTTTCCATTTGGAAGGTGCACTTGAGAGGTAAACAGCCAAAATTTCACACTTGAAAGGCAACCCTGTGAGAAATTGAAGGAATTTTTGACACCTGACAAGGAGCACTTTGTTTGCACACCCATGATCTTGGCAAAAAGTATCACATTCTGAAGACTGGGGTGTGCCAATAGACTGAAGTGCTAGTGCATGTGTGCAAACTATTGGTTTCTATTCTCTTAGAAACCATCAGAGAGCTTCCCTACTTGAAAGATCATCAGAGCTTTCCCGATTTGAAATCCCAAGAGTTAGAACTGAGACTTTTGGCAAGAGAGCATTTGAATATGCATCACCTGCAAGCATGGCCTAGTGGCCAAGGCGCCAGACTCATGATCGCAAGGTTGTGGGTTCGAATCCCACAAGGTCATACTTGCTGCGAAAGGGTGAGGAGAGCTGCCAACTCTCTGTAATTCCAGGCAAAGACAAAAGGAATCACGAGGTATGGTCACATCGAGAAGAAGGACTGGGGTCACCCTGTTGGGCTCCCCTGCGCCAAGTGCAGAAACCCATACCTTACAAGAATAGCAAGTGTATGTGCCTGAAACTGAAAGGTTATTTATAACCTGTATCCCCTGCTGGAAACAAGTCATCTCAAGACTTTCGCGGGCTAGGTACATTAAATATGATAACTCACTCACTCACACCTTATACCTGGAACTCTTTGCCTCTCCATATCAGACAATCAAAGGGTATCATTGTCAAGAAGGAAGTAAAAACATATTTTTTTGAACAAGCATTTAATCATTAAGTTGTCATTTCAAGTGAAAAATATTGTAATTTTTAAGGATCATTATTGTATGTAATTTTAACAGTTATCTTAATTTGATGTAACTTTTGTAACTTGTACCTGTAAATTGCATGTGCCACAGAATATTGTACAATATAGGGGCGCATTATAAAATCAACTATTCTATTTTATTTTCATTAATTTTTTTCTCTTTTTGTTTATATACAATACAATAGCCTTTTAGAATTTCAGAAACAGAACCAATAGGACTTTATTTTCTAAATAAATATTAAGTGCCCCATTGTCTAACTCTCCAATCTCTACTCCAGACCAGTGGCAGTTCTTAGCAAGATCTTGTTTGTGTGCAGCAAAACAATGAAAATTTGGTATGCCCGAGTGCTGAGGTGGCACGAAGCAGGTTTTATTTTTGGTGTGTTTATTTTTGGTATCTTACACATGATTGATTCACTTTGCTGCTGTGTTCAATTTAACGAAATATCATGCAGAAAGGTTCAGGGTTGTAAAGTTTGCGGCATTGAAAGTAGGACATAAAAATCAACAAACCTCCATACTCCGGCCCCCCGTCGCCAGTTATTAGTTGTTAGTGTGCACGAAAATATTTGCTCTAGCAAATAAGAAAAAGAAGAAAAGTAGGACAAGATTTCTAAAAGTATTTCATCGCAAATAAAACATAACACTCACTTTTTCCTTTCAGTTTCAAAAAAATGCATGCGTGTGATGCAAATGTTTTCTTGTACCTTTCTCTCTCTTTTTCCGTGTATCCCTGTGTTGTTGCTGAAAGTCACCTGACCTGACTTTGTTTTGCGTGAAATGCTCTTCTCCTCCGCAGAAAACCATTTTGTTTATAATCCGTAAAGAATTTAAAAATTGAAAATTTATCTAATATTAAGTAACTAATATAATATAAACTTTAAAGAAAATTTATCTAATATAATATAAACATTCGGAAATTGATATGAATTTTAAAAAGCTGTTTTTGCTCAAATGTGACTGACTGCAGTGATTTTTTGCCACACCAATTAAAATGCAAGAACTTAAAATGAAGAAATTTGATTGACTATGGCAAACAACGCAAATGTTTCCTGACAGCTGACATTGAGTTAGATATTAAAAATTGTCCTTGATGTTGGGTAGTTTGGAATGAAGCACATCACTAATATTAAGTATGAACTGGACTTGCTAGTTTATCTATCTTTTGGAAAGATGGAATCCCAATAACAATCTTCTCAAGAAAAAGAGTGGTAGCAAGCCCAGGTATAAACGAAAATTCTAACATTAAAGATGAATGAGTTTATAATGAAATCTCACCGGCATACTTCCGTCCAACAATAGGAAACGTACTATCCCTCCAGGGGCTACATATGCAGGAAGTATCGTCGAATATACTATGTTCTACAGACAGAGGATAACATAAAGACAATAACTATAAAGAACGGCTAACTGAAATCCAGTAAAAAGAAGGGGGTTTACATGTGCTGGTCAATTTATTTTTATTAAGTTCTTCGTCGCAAGTATTTTGGATCGAATGAGAAGCATGTAAGAGTGGCCTTTCTGAAAAGCACAAAGAAAAGAAAAGAACAAGTCAGTTAATGTTTTGTGGTAGTTCAGATCCACGTTTGGAACGCATCCCTTAAAAGTTTGGCTACTCCTTTACTGATTTGTACATTTCATAAATATAAAAATCTGAATAGAGGACAAAGAAAACAAAGCGAAACATTTGGAATAATATTTTGAACAAAGACAAAGAGTACCTTCATACCTCGGCCTTCACCCATGAGCTTACCCTGGGTACCAGACTTTTCAGTTTACTGAAATGATAGAGGGGACGGCGGGGATTGCAGGATCCGAAAATCCAAGAAGAAAATTCTTTTTCAATCTGAAAGTCAGCTCAAAATTTTGCAGTTCGATAAAAACCTAGAGGTCGTGTCAAACTTGCATACAAATAAGAAATCCGAAAAGCCGACATATTTCTTTTTAATTCCTGCATACGACGATTATTTCTCTTAAAATCCGATTCCACCGGAATATCCAAAACCAGATAATCCTGTCAACATGCTGATAAAATTCCAAAGTCCGAGCAAAATATTTGCAAAATTAGACGTCCGAAAAGCCCATTGCCTCCTGAGGCACTTGAATAAATTGAATATGTTACAGCCGGCGGACACACAGGGCTCATCTCACCTCCCCGCCGCCACCCTCTGGCCCTCGTTTTTTCTTCTTGATCATCCTTGAGTAAACCAGTGAGCATTTGAGAAATGGAAATTTCATTGAATGTGCATGTCAGATGCGTCTGTTTATCAACTTTATAAATATAGCAGAAGTCCCGCAAATGACATATTTGCGCGAAAAGTAAAGTCAAGAGAAGATACATAAAAGGCCAAGATAGGTGAAGACATGTTGGAAATTGATTATATTGGAAGATAAAGTGATTTAAGCGGAAATCGTGCTGCAAGATAAGTTTGAAGAAATTCGTTTTATCACAATTGTAAGTTTACTCGCTTTTTACTCGCTCGTGTCCAGTAATCATTAACCTATTTGATTGTATTTTGATCATTATGTTGTATTTTATATATTATATTTTATTTTATACGTTACCACAATTTTAGCAAATTAAATTAACCTCGAGCAAAAAGAAAAATTATGATCATATTTTCACTTTGTCGGTTCCCATTTTAATATGCGTACCAGTTCGTTTGTCCATATTCAGCTTTTAAATTATAAATCATCGATCTTTTATTTGTTTGTTTACTTTTTCTTCCTCTGAAAAACATTTATGAAGAACAGTACGACAAAAAAGTTATGAAATTATCGTAGAAAAATGAAAAAAGTGATGTACCGGAAATGAAATTTATTTCAGCGTGATGAAGGAAGGAAGAAAGAACACGAAAAATATTTAACATTTCTTCAACAGCTATGTAAAGGATTATCATTTAAATATCAGCACCTTAATTTTCAAAATTTGTATGATTCTTTCACAAAAATAATGCATCATACAATTATCGTTATCTTTCGTCACCGAAACGTGGAACAAAGTTCGTCAAGTTAACTATTTGATTTATTTATTGTAATTAATTATTAACATATTTTTATTTTCAAGTTGTAATTAGCTACACGGCCTCCCAGTAAATCAGTTTTTTAACGAGCTATCGTGCTTAAATAATGTAATATAAAATGAAATAAAATTTCTGAGTTTTAAAGTATCTGAGTTTTTTAGGTATTTATTTGAAAACGTTTCTTTCGTCAAATAGCAAAAGTGAAGAGTGTCGCATGTGATTTTCAAGCCCCATCAAGCTGTTCTGGCTTTTGAAACTGTATTTGCACAGTGGAATTTATTATATCTGGTATCTGGAGCAAAATGAAAACAAATAGTTATGTTTGAAATAACAAATATGCGAGAGGCAGGCGGTAAAAACGGAAATGCACCCTACAGACATTTTTTAAAAATATAAATAAGGATCAAGTTAATTCAGGATTTAGATTACCATCCTTTTGCAGGCTTTTCTCAAGCAAATTTAATTATATTTTTTGAAGAAATAGAAGCGATACCACTGGCCCATGGCTAGCTTTACACGCGGTATCTGTATCACCAGCAAAAATAGGGACGTGCATCCAGTCTAACCTCCGAGAGAGGGTCAGTTAAAAAAGAATAACTTGGTAGGAAACGATATATTTATAAGCTTGATTAAAATGCTTATTCTTTTGGAAGACGCCATCCAGTCCTTCGTGTACGAAGTTTAATCGAGTTTAATTAAGCAAATGATATCAAACAAAGAATGAATAATGAATAATGAATATGTCTCGAATGCATGCTGGGAAGATTGGATAGCTTTTTCCGCAAAACCAAAAATGTAATTAAAGGGGTTTAATGCAATGAATTGATCTTTAACAAGGAAAAACTAAAGATCTGACAATTAAAAATTGTTATCAAATAAAACATTGCTTTATGAGCGGCAATCAGAGACGTAGCAGCCCCCTTTTTATTACACGAAGTGCCCTTTTCAGGTTGCTACTTTTAAGGCATATGTTCCCTCTATGCCATTCCTCTCGAGAGTCGTGCCCCCTCAAACACGAATTGCTTTCTACGTCCCTGGCAATTATACTGAAATTAGAAATTCCATCCTTTTCGTCAAGAAATTGCTCGAATTAGGTATCCGGGACAGATTTTCTTCAAATTCGGCTGCTCCGCAAAGCATGATGTTCCTTTTTAAATACAAAAAAACAGTTTAGTTTTAGATATGTTTGCATGAGAAAATGCTCATTGACGTTTAATGTGTGCAAAGCACAAGGTCCTTCTTGAAATACAAAAACATTTTAAGCTTTAGATGTATGCATGATAATATACACAGGTTTTTCTTTCATAATGGTATACAGAAATCAAAATATCTTACACTGGTTTGCCAAAAGAGCACTCTTCATTTACTAGAATACGAAATAATAAAAAATCAATCAATAAGATATGAATGAAGATTTTGTTTATGAATTCTACTGTATGCAGTACCTGCAATACTCGAAAATCACGATTGTATTGACTTATCTTACAGAGATTGCGACCAGATAATTGGTAAAAAAAACAAAACAAGACGCTTTTTTCAGCTGCAAATTTAAAATACTCGATTGTTTGATGAGAAGTCACGTTGAGCAGGAATGTAAACTGTAAAAGACCAATACCCGCTACTGGCCGTCAGAGTTACGCTAGTTTTTTTTATGGTGCCGTATTTTATCCATCGACATTGCCCGTGGTAACGGCATTCCTTTGTGAGAAAATCACGGGAGCAGTGGCGGGGGCAGTGGGCTTAAGTCCTCTTACGAGTTCTTAAGTTCTTGTGTAAGTTTTGACAACTACACTGTATTCGTAAAATTTCAAACAAATATGGCTTCATTGCGCGGCTGTTTGAAGTAATTTAAATAAATGAATATGTTTTTTCAACAAGTGAGAACGGCCTAGTCAGTTAAGGCACCTGACTCGCAATCATAAGATCGTGGGTTCGAATCCCACCCAGGTCGTACTTGCTTTGAACGTGTGAGGAGAGCTGCCAATTCTCTGTAATTCCAGGCAAAAGGCAGGAAGTGTTACATTGAGAAGAAGGACCGGGTTCGTCCTGTTAGTTTAACCTTGAGCTGTACAGGGGTACCCCTGCACCCAGCGCAGAAACCGATACCTTGCGAGAATAGCAAGTGTATGTGCCTGGAACTAAAAAAACACGTTTAAATACGAAAAATTAAGCCGCTGGGCTGCAATAAGATGCTCCATATATCGCCAGTTAATTTTCACCATGCAGTTAATGAAGTTCTTAGTAGCACCATCATCATACGTTCATAGGTCTACAAAATGTTTGATTTGATTTGAATAATAATTCTTTCCCTGTTTACCTTCTCTCTTTTTAGTCAATGCATGCAAGATCATAGCAAGATTTAGTTAATTCATCAAAGCTTTCACAAGGCTTCCAAAAGTCTCATCAGATTGTTTTAAATGTACATTAGAGTTTGGACGAGTACAAAGGTTAAGTCATTAAGCGTATTGAGTTTCAACTCTGGAAGCTGGAAGGGGCATATGGACCATTTACATTGTAAAAATCTTACGTATACTTCATTATTTTTCAGAGTAGCACTTTCCTCCGTAGAGGTTAACTTACTTCTAACTTCAAACGAACAAATCTTGAAATTTCTGATCATTTCCTGATCGTTCATTTTTCTTGACAGCCCCGATTTATAAAAACTTACATATGATTTGAAGCACAGTTGGTGCATCAAATTTAAGGTTTTTATTAATTTTGCAGATACAAGAAAACTGCTGTGAAAAACGGTGAAAAGAAAATCTTATTCGACAAGGAAAAGTAGGCCTTTATATTTTGAACAAGGAGATAAGGTATTCTGAGCAAGAAGATATATAATATATTTGAAGAAATATTTGACTCAATACATGAAGTATAAAATGCTAGTCAAAGACATAATAAGACTTTGAAACATAAACTTGAATGATACAATAATGCAATGATGTTTAATACAACGATGTTTAGCACAACTACTGGGCCGTTATTGAGTACAATCATGCAAACAACTGCAGCATTACTAAATGCAACTATGAGCAACAATACAAATGTGTCAAATACAATTAATGCATGCCAGCAATATACAAAAGACAGTGGCATCATTGCATACGTTGTTTTTATGGTATTCGTTTTAATCCTAGCTGTCTTGGGAAACACCTTGGTATGTATCGCCATCAGCCTTTCACCAAAACTACGCGAAAACCCAACCAGTTATTTCATATTTTCGCTAGCTATAAGTGACATGTCCTGGGCGATGATTCAAACTCCGATCAAAGTATCTATAAATTTGCATCAGTGGAGTTTTTGTTCTGACATACACATATGCCGACTTTTCGTTCTATCCGACTTGATCACGACTCCAGCAATGATTAGCACTCTTTTTGTAATCGCAATTGACAGATTCCTTTGTGTGACAAGACCATTCTTATACCAAGAACTTATGACAAAGAAGAAAGCAAAATTAACAACCGCTGGTGTCTGGTTGTATGCCTGTATATGGCCTTGTCTCGTACTTTTTTCCTGGAACAAATCTAAAGAGCCAACTATTCAAATTATTCGAACAAATTGCGTTCCCGAAAACAAATATTTCTACATGACGTCATATTTCCTGGTGACCCTTGTTCCATTAGTAATTATGGGTGTGACGTACTTTGTCATCCTCCGCGTCGCCAGGAAGCAAATCCGCGCGATCCGTGAAACAGAAGTTTTGATGCCACGTAAAAACAAAGAAGGAATTGAAAATGCACGAGTTGCCAAAGCCCATTCAAGACGTACTCACCGAGAACTCCGCGCGACTGCAACGCTCGCGATAGTTTACGGTGCGTTTGTAGTATGTTGGTTGCCGCCATGTATAATAAATTTGATAATAGCCTTACAGAAAGATAACGGA
The DNA here is from genome assembly GCA_036873815.1 of Phacellophora camtschatica. Lineage (NCBI taxonomy): Eukaryota > Metazoa > Cnidaria > Scyphozoa > Semaeostomeae > Ulmaridae > Phacellophora > Phacellophora camtschatica. Next base: position 3,531 of record JAYJMH010038398.1, on the reverse strand, counting down.
CTGTTAAAATTGAAGAAAACGCATCCGGGTTTGCTCAAATTTCTGTTGTACACATTTTTTGAGATTTTACCGCTCATATCCTCCGCGATCAACCCCATTATTTACAATGTTTTCAACAAACAATTCCGCACGGCATTCAAAGTTGTCATGTACCGCTTGGTCGGAAAGAAAGATCTCCTTCGCAGAGCAACAATTATCAAAGAGTTTGGAGATTACCGCACAAGGGCAGCCAGAGCAGCAAGTTTGGAAAAAAAGCAGTTTTACGAAATGAAAGACACATGAACAAACATGAATGTCATTTTATGTTCTCGCAAAACATTATCAAAAATATTCTTATTAGATTATGGGATAAGATTTTGGGAAATTTTCTTTCAGGAATAAGCCTGCTACTCGTTTCTTTGATCCTTGGTGAAAAAACATGCGAAACAATAAAGCTTCCGACAGACAAGCAAAGAACATTTTGTTTGATTTTGATAGAAGGTATCAATCGATCTATTGAAAACTTTTTGATTAAAAATTCTTTAAAATTTCACTAAATTTTCGTTATTTGATGAAGATTATGGCAGGTATCCAAGGAAGTAGACAAAATCAATGAATAATTTACAAAATAATAATAATCAAAACATGCATCGTATTTCCTCTAATAAACGCCTAGTCTCAAATACATGCCGCAGTTTGGAAAGCGGCGTTTATTAGAAGCAAATAGGATATAGACAAAAAATATCTTGCAATTGCTCAGTTAACTTCTTTAGAAAAATTATCTCTTTGGAAATGATAAAAATTTCCAGAAAGAGGATTCTTTTTTATATCTTCAATCTCAGTGTCATATTTTAATTCAAAGTAAAGCATTTTTTCCTTTATTCTATTGATTTCCTCGTGTAGGGTTATTGCTGTAGATTTCTTCGTTGTAAAAGCGGTCAATATTGTGCAATAAACGCCACCCTCTAATAAACACCGAGCAATATTCATAAAAAAATAATAAACGCCGCTGCGTTTATTAGGGGAAATACGGTAACCAAAATAGAAAATTCAAAAGTAATATTTGTAATCGTTAAAAACGTATGTAATTTAAGAGCACTCGATAATTACAAATAAACTTCTTATAAGTACAGATATAGTCATGCTAAATGATTATTATATTTCACAATGTACATATATCTATGATAATATATTACAATTAAAGAAATAACCACCCGATGTTATTCGTATTATTTTGATCGAATCTTTCAAACCATGTCACCAAGACGAATATGATGGCATCCAGCAATTACAGGGAATTTGTCTTGCCGTGAAAGACTGGATGGATAGCAATAGACTGAAAATGAATGCCTCAAAAACAGAATATATATACTTTGGTTCTTCTCATTAACTTGCAAAATGTGAGAATAAGAACATAAAATTCTCACTCTAGTTTTTAAGGCATTTAAAGGCACAGCTCCTCAATACCTAAAAGATATGCTGAAACTAAGTGAAAATGTGAGACTATTAAGATCAAACAAGATGTACATGAAACCAGATATTCCTAGAGTAAAGAGAGAATCATTTGCCAACAGATCATTCAGTGTGATGGGACCTCGGCTGTGGAATGACCTTCCTAATGAAATAAAACAATGCAGTGATATTGAAACATTTAAGAAAAAGTTTAAAACATTTCTTTTCAATAAGTTTTAAATGGAAATGTTTGGTTTTTAGGGACTTTAGGAACTGTAAAGCGCGCTTGAAGATTTTACATCAAAAATGCGCTATGTTAAGTAATTAATTTGTAATTTGTAATATATGCGAAAGGCTGGTCTACACAGACAAACAAGTACGACTTGCTCTTTTTTCTTTTTGTTGCCTTCACATTACCCAACATTGTAGAGCAACACTCATCAGGGTTTAGGTGAGTAGAGTGGCATTTATCGTTGATTGTAAACTTGTTTTGTCTTTTGTAAATTTTCATAGCGATATGAAAAAAAATTTATTAAATGCTCAAAAAACTTATTTCATCAGTTTTAGTAATAGTTGCTGCGTAAGTGGCATTTTCAGAGAGTAAAATTCGATCTGTGTTGTCAACACTGGATTTCTTGTGAACAAGTAAAACAGGCACGAGTCTCCTCGTAAATAGCTTATGTTATCTTGGTGTTTTGCAGAGAACGTTTGGAGTTAATGGTTCTGGCGCAAAAACCGAAGACCACTCCATCGATAAAGGTACCTTGCATCCTGAATCAGTGAGTACATTCCTTCTTTTAATTTCCAACTTTGCACCAAATGGTATAAAAGAACACTATAAAACAGCCTTACATATAAAATGTCAGTTAAATCTGTTTAGCATTGGCTAAGATATGACCAGCCAAAACATGTGACACATCTTGGTTGTACTGTTTCCTCCTAATTAGCTATATTTGATTACGTTTCTGCTATGTTTAGATTTAGCTTCGACAATGTACTTTTATTAACACCTTCTGGGTAGCTAGGCAGGAAAAGTAACAAAATACAAAATTTTCCTATTAAAATTTAAATAACATGCTTTAATGTAATTGAAATTTTGGGGTGAGGCATATTCGAGGGTGGGACTTATTAAAAAAATTATCGGCTCTGGTATGGGGGATTCTTTGAGAGGATGTTTTATCGATAGGGAGCTAATTCGAGGGGAGCAAATTTGAGGATTTATGGTAGGTAGATTATTTTATTGTTCGAACTTCCGTACGGTCTCACGGTGATTTTTACCTGTGTTAAACCTATAAACTACTCATTGTCCTCATTCTAAACTTTTTTAACAAAATCATTCAGTTATTAATTTATATTCTAAAGCAACTTATTTTATTATTTCTATAAAATTCTAAGCTTACTCCAGTTGGTTTTATTTTTATTTTTTTTCTATGTACACTTTCACAAAATCCCACTCAGACCCAGATGAAACCACTAACTACCCAGAGGTCTGTGTTATGGTAGGAATGTGGTGTAGTCTTCCGTTAAAACATCCCATATCCATGTTAAGATAATTTTCGGTAGCAAAACCTCCCAAATTAGTGGCAACACCCGCCAATGTTATGTGGTATGTCTATATCCACCAAAACCACCAATCAACCCACTTTACTTACCAACATCGGAAGGCAGCACTCCCCTGATAATTTACAGATGTATTGCCTAGTTTTTTTATATCTATGGTGTCAGGCTATCTGTAAAGCCTGGAATGGAGGAACGAAGAATCAGCTGGGAATCTGTAAAACAAGCAGTGTCTTGAACAATTGTGTATTTTGTTCTGTTTTATTTTTCTCAAAGCAATCTTGAATTTCAAAATTTTGCTAAGCATTTATATAAGATGTTTGACCTAATTTAGAGTGAAGGTCGTCGATCATCGATATAAAAATATACCGGGTGAGTCAGAAAAAACGTTAAACTTTTGCTGATTTGTAAATGTATGAAAAAACATCCGAATTATGTTGAGTGATTGTTAGTTTTGTAGCAAAACGGCTCAGCAACGTGGTGAATTTTATTTCATGAACATCAGTCATTTCTTTCTGTAGTAACAAGCGATTTTGCTCAGAA
>JAYJMH010038387.1:0-15591 GCA_036873815.1 Phacellophora camtschatica | reverse complement strand
GGCCATTTTAACTCTTTAATCAAAGCTTCGGCAGGAGCATCGTAGCTGCTATTTGTAATAATTCTAGCCGCACGATTTTGCAATTTTTGAAGCTCAACCAGTCGGGACTCAGCACAGTTCCCCCACACAGAAAAGCAGTATCGAAAATGTGGCTCTGCAATACCTCTATATAATTTGCAAATAATTTTCTTTGGCAGAAATTTCTTTGAATATTTTAAAAAACCTAATGAGGGGGAGACCTTGGCTTGAACGGACTTTAGGGACAAAGGTAAAACATTAACATGATTTCAGGAACACACCTAACCAAAAGAAATTGGAAAATGCTCAGGTTCTGGGAGAAATAAATAGAACAACTGTTCCCATACCACTATGCCCACCCAAGGGACAAAGCGGTTTGGCCTGTATGGCAAAGTGGCGGTCGCCACCCGGTCCCTCTGCTATGTAAAGTAAACAGTATATTACGAGCCCTTTTAGCCCTTTCGAGTCCCTTTTGGTTTGCTTGCCACACCTTGAACCGGCCCTTTTAGGTTTGCTAGCCACCATGCAATTTTGATACCAGACCACCCCTGGCTCACCTTTGCTTCAACGATATGTAGGTGACAAAATCACCCTGGCGTACAAGGCTTCTTAAAAGCAAGAGTGCAAAAGTACTGTATTTAAGGAACTTGTTCTAAAAAGCCCTGCATATCAGCATGCTGTATGATGCCAGGGCAAAATATTAGCTTTAATATTGTTGAATTTAATCGTTTTGTCGTTCCTATTCTTTTAAATAAATAATTATTAAATTTAGGGAATAAATGAAAATAAATTTAAAAAATACGTCTTAAGAGATTTCTTTGATTCCGTAAAATGTCATTAACTGGCTAAGCTTTCTGTAGGGGAGTCCATGTCAAGATCTGCAAATTAAATAAAATTTATAGCCTAATCTCTTTTTAAAGCTGGATCTATTTTTCGCAGCATTCGTGTAGTTTCTCCGTTAAAAAGAAAGGTTATCTTGCCTCTGCGGAGGATAATAGTACAGCAAAGTCCCGCCATTTTCGTCTCATTAATAACAATGATCCCTTGCGTTCCGCAATATTGAGTGCAGTAATGTTACAACTACTTTTTACCATCTGATAGTCACATCCGTATTTGCTGCTCATTTTAGTTTCTTTGTAAATACAAGCTTGTGACTGCAGTAAGAGTTTACTCTCTTTCTTGGCATGTCACTGCACGCCACGCACCTCCTTCGCTTCGGTATCTCAGTTAGGCCTTGGGCCTTAGTACTTTCTTCGCTGTCTAAGACTTTCAGATCTTAAATCGAGAAAGCTTTGAGAAACCATTTTAAAAAACTATCAAGACCCTGAATCCAGACCACCAGGGCAAAGAAACAAACAACAAACCCATCAAGAAAAACTATACCCCAAGGTAAAAAGCCGGCATGACTTTAAAATCAATAATGTCCAACCAACGTTGAAAGCTTTAACAACATAAATTAATTTCAACTAATAAATTTTGAAAGCGTTTTGAAATATTTTCCTGCACATTTCGCTGAATGAAACAAGATGAAATTTATCCAAGAATTGATAACCAAACTACCGTGGGTACAAGATTTTTGGGGGACTTTGCTGGTAGCCAGAGCATAACCAAACTTTAATCGATGACCAAAAGGGATTCAAACTTTTAAAGTTTTAAATTTCCCAATAGTTTTCCTCTAAATCTTATTTAAAGTATTTCAATCCCAATAGTTCTAAAGAACTATACAGCCTGCCACCATTCTGCAAAAAATGTTTTGTTCGTTTAAGTTCATCCTGATTAGCGAAGCTGATACAAAAACCGGTTGATATCAACGATTTAAGAATCCCAAGCGACTATTTCCCAGAGGTCTCGGAAAGGATTTAGAATGACCTACTAAATGAAAAATATTGCCAAAAGTATGTATTTTGGGATAAGCTGTAATTTCTCAATTCAACATAATCTTCAGATTGGGTGACCCAGGTGAATACTCCTTCACGCAAAAATCCTGCTTGTAGTTTTGACTGCAGCATTTGTGCGTGGTTTCAGTGCGCATTTACTTGCAACAACGTGGGTATATACTAATGCACACAATCCAAACACATGATTTGAATAGGCCTGTTACAAGTGCTCTTGCACGCATTTCTTGCGCCTAGTTTTCCATACAGCCTTAAATTTGCGCGTTGTTTTTGCGTGCATTTACGTGCAACACATAGATGTATATTTTAATGTACAATGCACAAAATCCAAACACATGATTTGAATAGGCCTGTTCAAGTGCTCTTGCACGCATTTCTTGCGCGTATTTTTCTATGCAGCCTTAAATTTGCGCGTTGTTTTTGCATGCATTTACGTGCAACACATAGGTGTATATTTTAATGTACAGTGCACATAATCTAAGTAAAAGAAAGATAGATTTTTTGAATATTACAGATTTTACCGGTTGTTTCCAAATGTCCACGCCAATTCCAACGAATAATTCAGGAGCTTTAAGAACCTAACTCATTTCCCCCTGAAGATGTTACTTGACACAATGAAAAATACTACAATTGAGAAAAAATGAGGGGTCAAAACCAGGAAACAAATATTTCAGCCTCTAAATTAGTTTAGAATTAATAGCAGCTTGAAAAATATGTTTTGTCGCATTTTTCTCCCCATACCCCTTGAAATAAATATCCATACATTTGCATTTACTAAGTACCTCACGACGCTGATCAAAACATTTCTGGCTTCTCGTGATTCATTGCATGAAATTTTACTGCATACTGCAGCACGGATATTTACTGCATGAAAATATGCACCAAAAACATTTGTGTGGCTTTCTAACATGAATGACGACCACCATCAAATTTGTACCTGTACCACCTATCAAAGTTCGTAAAGGGCAATTTATACAGGAGTTCAGTAGCACAGCAAAGGGGGGAGCACAACAACAGGTCATGGCCCCTAATAGCCACCAAAACCATTCTTAAGAATCGTCTACTTCTGCTGTTCAGTTTCTTACCACGCCCAAAAAATGCTTGGCCACGCCTATTTAACACCTCGAATGTTGAGCTTCTAGCTCCTCCATTGCAGGGGTTCTGTAGAAGTTCAATGAAGGGCCCATTGAAAATAAGTTTTTCAAACTGAAGGGTTGCCCAGAGAAAATAAACGTACGTTGTGCAAAACATATGTGCCCAAGTTTTTTAAACAAAACCAGTTTTTTTCGACCGCCAAACTAATTGAGTATCATGCACTCCAAAATGTCTGGAAATTTCGATATAAATAAGTCGATAAAACAGGATAAAGTTTAAAGTTTGAACTCGAAGTTTACCTCTGGAAATAATATTTACCGTTGTCATCAAGAGGTAGCAATTTTGAATTTTGATGAAATTTCAAGACAAGTCAAATTAAAAGATAAAAGAAGCTGATTCGTCTTATAGCACGTGTTTGTTTAAAAAACCAACCATGCTTTTGCAGGAATTCTTCCAGGATGATCTTAAGTAGAAATCTTCAAAAATTCCGTCCAGAATCTCATTAAAAAAACGACGTAAGATAAACAGCATAAAATTCGCAAGTTGCGGATCTCTTTCGTTTCAGAAGCATGACAATGTAGGGCCTAATTGCGACAGATGGATGAAATTATCTTGTTTTGAAAGCAAGGATTAATTTGATGGCGTTTCGTTTAATTTAGCAGAGACAGCGAAAATGTGATTGATGTGCGGTTACTGGAATAGCAAGCAAACAATTACATACTAAACAGCAGATTGAGCTCGATACAGCTCGTTTGAATGCAAAGAAACATTGCATTGCTTATGTAAATCTACCGTTTTATGGATGAATGATTCCATACAGCAACTGGCGTTTCTAAAAATCACAGCTTAGTTTGAAAGCATGAAACGTTTCACCAGTAATGTAAACAAGCAAAGCCGATATAAAATTTTCAAATACATTTTGCTGATAGTCATCTAAGAAAAGATGAGTGCGCCTGTCTTCAATAATCTACCAATCAGTGGCGGATTTAAGAAAGGGACTAGGAGGAGTTTTTTCCGAAACCGGCATTTCAATTTCAATAATTTCGCGGACATACGTTTGCAGCCACGTAAAAAGCCATTGTACCATTTTATGTAACTTCGGACCAAGTAACAACTAACAACTCACAACCGGAATTATAAAGTTATTGAAAATGTACTTTGTAATCCTCAAAAGTGTATTTTTCAAGCCATAATTATGTCATCATTTTTCACGTGACCAAAATGGCAATTTTTCTAAAATTAATTTAGTCCTTGCCATTTTTATAGAAAAATAAATTTACAACATTGGCAACAAAATCAGATTTTGGTGAATTTTCAAACGTGTAAATGTTTTTGGGTTTTGATAGTTATCGAAAATTAAATCTCAAGAGTGTACTTTTGGGCGTCATCATTTTCACGCAACGAAAATAGCAATTGTTCCCTAAATTAATTTGATCATTGACGTTGCTGCTGAAAAGCAAATTTTTAAGATTGGCAACAAATCTTAACAATAATTTTGGAAATTTTTCAAATATGTATTGTTTGGGTCATCTGGTATGTAAACAAATGTTGCTATATTAAATATTAAATTGTTGCCATGGAAACTTCACCACTTGCGCTACCACTGCAGACAGCACAAATTCATTTAAAATGGCTTACATTTTGTCCTTGATCATTGTGGTCGGATTTAATAAAAATAACTCGATCTTCAATTTTCTTCAATTCTGTCTTTCTATTGGATTACAATGTATCCTTCATAGTCAATTATCGTCGAAATTGAGAAAAAGAAATTCAATTACAAAATAGCAAGCACCGAAACTGTATGAAATACCTAAGCCGACACAAAAACCCACATTTAACGAATTACGAAGTCGTCTTTCCATTAAAAATTTGTTTTCGGAAATCGTGAAATGAATGTGACAAAATGTTGAATGTTTCATCTTCATGCGAGTGTCAACTAAACTGATTAACTGGATAATTTGGTTAACCATGAATCGTCATTGTGACATCTGTAATATGCTAAAATTATATTTAAAATTATAATAATTTGAGTAGTAAATGTGTGCTGTTTCCGTGTCACTGATTTCCCCAAAAAACCCTTATACTAAACGGGAACTTGCGAAAACAAAAGGGCACTTACCGGACTGGGAATAGTGGACAAAACTCTGTCAAAAAATTGTCTTTTGAATTTTTATAACACCCTTTCTCTCCCCCCACCCCCTCAAACAGTGTGTTGAAATGAGCTAGTCCCCGATCATTTGCGCAGACGGATTATCACATGACCAAACACTAGCTATGTGATTAGAACCCAGTCTTCCATTTAGATACTGTTCCGCCCTTAGGTTTTCAGTTCAGTTCACAACATGAGCTCGCGGAATTAATATTTTCAAAAAACTCTCAATCTTGGACGATTGTTATCAAAAAAGTTATTGAATCAAAAAACTCTCAATCTTAAGATGGACGATTGTTATTAAAAATGTATAGTTTACGATGTTCGCCGCAAAAACGATTGATGTGTTAGGAAGTCTGAAAACAGCATTTTTGATATGTTTACGACATAAAGTGGTGCAATGTTATGTCTCGTTCAATTCCTGCCCTACCCGGGGGTGGGGGGGGGGGGTGGTCAGGGTAAGAATTGAACAAAACATTATTCCCACAACTAGGTATAATTTTACCTTTCAATTTTCCCACAAAGTGAAACAGTTATTTTTGGTTATTTCTGTACTGTACTACTTGAAAAGGTTAATACAATAACACCATGTGCATAAACCAACATTTTCAGGTTTTTCCCAGCTATTTCACGAATAATGGCAGAACTGCGGCTGATGTTCAGGAGCTGTTTGAAAGGAGAGTGGATGATCCCAGTGCCAGCGTAAAGTTGAGTAACTACCAAGCGTTTACGAGGAAATAATTCTGGGTGGGATCGGAGCGTCAGTCGTTGATGCTGTCGTTCGTTTTATAGACAATGGATATTCGAGTCATTGATCCGAGAGCAATTTTTTTAACTGCGGGTGTCCAGATTATCCTACCCACAGCCTGCTTACAAAAAGGGCGGATCATTCTACCACAAGGATGATGACATTGTAGAGGAGGATAATTCATGTCCCCGAAGTCAAAGTAGAATTTGGCGCTTTCTTGGGAAGAAAACAAAGAAAGTCAGCGGAGGGGGTAACCCTTAGGATGATCCTCCCCCCATTATAAACGCTCTCAAGGATGAACATTCTCCGTTGCGTCTCCCTTAGCTGATCAGTTTTAGATAATGGCTCAGCATGATTAAAAAACAATTTATTAAAAAACGATTTATTAAGAGTTGTTTTCCAAATTTACTGAAACAGAAACTATTGAGAGTTGTTTTCCCAATTTACTGAAACAGAAATAAGGAAATAGAAGATATGTAGTTGAAAAAGTTGAACAGTTTGTTTTCCTTGTGGTCTACTGAACCGAATACAACACAGACGATGTCAAAAGAAGAATCGTCTTTGCATCTTGAATCAGCATTTTGGAGATTGAAGAATAAAATATGGTGCAGGAAAGACCATCTACCAAATCACGTAAAGATTTGTCCATACTGTGTACTCATTGCATCCATAGCTATATATGCATCGGAAACGTCGACATTCAAGAAAGCATAGAAATGTTAACGGTATTTGAGAACAACTTTTTACGTGCTATGCTATGGTAGGAAAATGTGTTAAAGATCGGGTAAGAATAAATGACATTAGAAAGTAAATCAGGTCTAAAGTTCTGAATTTGATAAAAAGAGAAAGGCGCTTAACTGGTTTCCAACTTTTCCTCGTACTTGTTTCCAACTTTTCTTCGTACTTGTTCGCCCCTTGAAACAAACTTTGGGTGATATGACATGACGATCGATCCTCCTTGTGAACCGGCCATAGAATGCCTCACTATGTCACACAGCATTGGCGATAAAATTAATGATTAATGTTGCGGTCCCAATTTCTCCGACTAGTTCCAAGCGTTCACACAAAAAGAACACGTTACGCAATCATTCCGTTCTATTTTTTATGCAACTTTTTGAGCGATCTGCTTTTCGGAACAACACGGAACGAAACGTTTGCGTGTGAACGTAAGCTCTCCGCGAGCAGTAAGTAGATCCCCGCTATTAAGAAACTGCAAATTTAGAAACTAAGACTCAAAATCTTTGGTAGAACAATATAAGATCAAAAGAATGATTTGATGAACAATGAGGCTAAAGCCAAATATATAATGCCCTAATAGCGGGGATATACTGTACCACTTACTGTACCACGAAACGGAACGGAACAGAAAAAATTCATTACCGTACAAACAAAGCATTGGTGTTTAGTTTAACTTGACAAGGAAGAACTGAACAAGTGCAAAAGTTGTTCAAGAAGCCAAATTTTTCGTTGCTGCACATGGTACGTCTTAAAATAAAGGTACAACTTAAAATATGTGACACAAGATTGTGTTCATTATGCTTCGCAAAATCTTCTAATTAAATGTTTGCTACAAGAAATTAACTAATTAAAGAGCAGACTAACCTTTTTTCTAAGAGTGCAAGATCTTGCATCATCCTCTGCCTTTCCTTTGTATTCCTTTGATATTCATGCACTCTATTGTTTATAGGGTTTGGACTTCCTTTGTCTGCTGTACTCTTTAATTGCTTCACTTCCCTTGGAGCTACGAATTTGCTCTTCAAATGGTTTTTCAGCAGTCCCTCCAGATTTGCCAGCTTTTGGTTGCTAGTTTTAACTTTCAAGAAAAGTTTCGATATTAGATATGGCATCACGAAAATGTACACAAGCAAAATCAAAATCCATAAGTATTTGGCGAAGTGTTTAAGCGCCGGGGGACAACGGCACCCGTATCCTTGAAGCATCGAGCTTGCGTGGGAAATGTGCGATGTCCTCGAGTCTCTCCGAGTGTCTCGATCCTTTTTCGCAGGAGCATAGTCAATGCGAACTTCACGAGGTTTCGAGTATAGAACAGCACTAGAGTTCAGCGAGTTATCTCGCGCCTTTCTCAAATCCTCGCGATTAAGTGGCATCTTGGCAGGTTTCATGAGAAAAATATCAGAACTCTTCATCGGGCATTGTGTAAAGAACAACAATCATTTTGTACATTATAGTCAATCCAGTTTACGCAAAAGCTCTCCATAGAATAAGCTACAGGATTGCAGTAAATTATGAATCCCTTGATAAATTTCAAAGGCGTATCTCTCGTCAAAGATGAAGTTCTATCAATGAAAAAGTGCATGCAACACAAGCTCCTGTTTTTATGAACATCATTGCTAAAGTTTCGCCGAGATAGTCCAGTTGTGAAAAAATCTCTGCAGACAGCGATTAGTTCTAACGTTTAACGTTATATCTGCTTCAACAATAAATTCAATAGCTTGGCTTTACGACCAGAGACAACAACACAAGACCGTTGCACCTTTGCAAAGCTGTAATGATGTTCCGGCCCGAAGATAAATCACCGCGAAGGCGGCAGGATCACAATCTTTGATATAACTCCGGACTTCGTCGAAATGAATTCATTTCCTGTAAAAAAAAAGTTGAATTAAACTTTCAAATTGAATTTTTATTTAGAATTATCGTTCTAGTCAGCAAACATCACGGCCTGGGCATTCTAATCGAGAGCCCTCCTTATACTTTTATCATTGTTCTAAGTACATTCATTCGACTAGCAACAAAAAACATGCAATAAAAAGCTTAGGAATGTCTTCAGAATAAGATCTCTACCAATTCTAATCAAAATTCTTCGACAGCGGTATAAAAACATATACCTATGTTATGCGATCAAATCAGAGCTCAAGTAAAAAAATAAGGTACACCAAGGAAGAAATTCGGCAGTGTCCTCCTCACTCACCCTTCACGTCTCTTTGATTGAATGATTATAAACCTGCAAGACTTAACCGTAAGCAGCTGTCTTGCCTGCAAAATCCCCCAATCCCGTGGACTTGAATCTCTAGTTGCTAGAACTAATCCACTTTGTTATGGCAAAGTATCCTGTGTTGTAGTCATCGGTTTAGCTGTAAACAAGATAAAAATTTCGTTCAATGTCGAAATTTGCGACTTTTTCATACCATTATAGTTTATCACTTTAAGCTGCTGAATGCTATTTACGCTAAACAAAAACCCCTACAGATCATCGAAGAAAACAAATACACGAGTTCTGTTTGTGTCGTCAAAATTTTAAATTTACTAACACTCGATACGTTCCTTTGCAACGATATGAATCGTTGCAAAATAGATAAAGCTGCCAGAGGATTTCTTAAGTGTTACCTCACAACACAATCCATACATCTTATAAAAGCGCATGCACTCGTAACAGACAAAAGAACAAGAAGTTAAAAGCAACATCGCAGCATAACTTATTTTCTCTTCAAATGAACTCCCCGAGAAATTTCCCAAATCTGCTGATTTTTTACATATTTTTCAAAGTTGACTTATTCGCAAGATCTCTTTTCTCAAGAAGCGCGAAAGCCTCTGTTGCGATTAATTGAGCCTCGAATCCATCCGAGAGAGAAAAAACCAGAACTAATGCTGCCAGAAAATGCAGCTAGATAATCAGAATCCGACCAGTTATATTGGTCATTGTTAGATCGTAACAGTCGAAATAGCTACACACAACATCTCTAGATATATGACAAATAACATTGTACATCTCGTTCTTAAAAAGTTATTTTGAAATGTGTATTTTAAGAATGAATAATATTTGTCATATACCTGGAGATGATGTGTGTTAAAATCTCGACTATGATCCAACACGACAATTTAGGAACATATTTATGATACGAAAACTCAAAGCAGAAGAATACTAAAAGTCCCCAAGGGTTTGAATTGGGAGTAAACAAGCCTAGCTGAGTATGTCTATCCGGTACAGTGAGACTGGGGCCAAATTTCAAGTAAATTTTATTGGTAATATAAATTTAAGATCAACATTTGCAGAATTTTACAAATGAACTTTTAAAGATAAATTTGAGCATTGTTTGACCGTTTGAATGGAGGATAATTTTACCGTTTGAGAGTAATTTAAGATCAACATTTGCAGAATTTTACAAATGAACTTTTAAAGATAAATTTGAAAATTGTTTGACCGTTTGAATGGAGGATGATTTTACCGTTGGAAAGTAATTTAAGATCAACATTTGCAGAATTTTACAAATGGATTTTAAAAGATAAATTTGAGCAGTGTTTGACCGTTTGAATGGAGGATGATTTTACCGTTGGAAAGTAATTTAAGATCAACATTTACAGAATTTTACAAAAGGGATTTTAAAAGATAAATTTGAGCAATGTTTGACCGTTTGAATGGAGGATAATTTTACCCTTGGAGAGTAAATTTGACAAAAATTTAATTGTTTACTCTAAAGATAAATTAACCCTATCCACCCGAGATTATTTCCAATTAACAAGCAAATCCTATGTAAGTTTAATTTTGCAGGGGGCACAACATTCAAACCAACCTAATTCAAAAGAATAACTTACGTTAAAATATTTGAAATTATTTTAAAGTTATGCCTGCATTTACCTCCTGGAAATAAGTTTTACATATGGCACTTCCGGGGGGGGTAAGATCAAGGCTTCCAGAATTCGACAAATAAATTTGGAATTAATTTGGAAACAAGTTTGACCATTTGATTTTGAGCTGTTTTTATAAGGGTTTCCCAAGTAAATTTGACCAAATTAACTAGGTAAAGTTAAATTAATCAGATTTGGATCACCACATAAGCTAAAAAAAAAAACCATTTAACACGAAAAGTCAACTGTTTGACTGTGTCATTCGCGGTTAATTCTACCAGGGTTTGGCGAGTAAAGCTGACCAAGATTTTGACCAGCTAATCTAAAGTTAATTCGACCAGATTTTGACGTAAGCTGCAATTTCAATTTAAAACGGCCATAAAAGTCCATGGACGCCAGATTTATTTTGATTTGAAGTCATTTGAAGCATTGTGTGCAGGAAGGAAAATTTTAGGCCTCTACAACCAGATTTGAAAACGTAACAGAAGATCAAATAAGATCTCGAAATAGATCGGAAAAGACTGTCTTTTTCATTTCAAATGCCTTTCAAGCAAAGCCGCTTTAAACAGACAAAACTCAAAACTATAAGTAGAAAAATGCACTGTTGTTGGATGTCGAATTATGATTAATTGTTTGTGTGGTCTTGACTAAAGAAATGGATGACGTTGATCAATGTGGCGCTATTTTTAAAGCCATATTCTACGAAAGAAGGACTACATACTAAACACAAAGTTAACACTAAACTAAATACAAAATACTAAACAAAAAGGTCAAGACTTTGACGAGCAATGAAATGAAAAGTATGCAGATGATTTTAAAACCTTAGGCACTTTATATATAGGTAAGATGCTAGTTTAAATGAAATCGGTTATCGCTCATGACAATCAGTTATGGTTGAAATGACGATTTACCAGGCATAAGAAACTGTACACTCAACGGATGATTCTATCAGTCCATGTTTTGTTCCTCATTAAATTAGAAATTCCATAAGCCATTTGTTACTTACTTAGCTCTTTTTGACGCAATCTCTGACAGAATATTTCAATTTTTTACTCAATGACACATTGTTCTTCGTGATATCGTATGAAATCAAAAATTTGGCCTGCAGAATTATTATTTCTATAAAGAAGATAGCCTGGAATCAAGCATAGGCTGGAAGTAATAATGGACCTTTTAAGTTTTTCTCGTGGCCAAAAAGTCGAATAACTTTGCGCTGCTTTATTTCAGCGACCAAACGAAAGCCCTATTTTATTGGGAAACAATTTGTCATATAAGTTAACATCTTATCGATGTGTAGCGACTTATTTTTTTAAATCCGCTACATATATTTAAAACCCTTAAAATTCTTTGACTCATCCGGTGTGTACATCGCAGACAAATTCAAGTAAATTTCCAATGAAAGTAAAAGATCTTAGGTTGAAAACCAAAGAATGTAGATGTTTATCTCAAAACTGTCAAATTTATTTTTTGAAATCAGCCGCAGTCGTGTTTTCATATCTTGCTTTTCCAAATTTCGTTAAAAGATTTAAAATTTTGGCAACAACGAAACAAGCTGATCCGGTCTGAGCACCTTCTCCAAAAAAACAAACAACTTTTCGACTCCATTTTATCAGATTTTGCGAATCTCCGATCTTTGATCTGCCATTGTTGTCTTAAGAAATATAAATATCCGAATGAAATTTGTTCATAGTCTTCTAACGTTTTATCAGTCCAATATTTTATTTTGTCTCTTAAAACATGCAAGAAAAATGCCGGTATCCTTTGTTACCAGTAAGATTATTCAAGGTGGTGAGCAAGCGTGTTGGTATAAACTAGCTTGTTGAATTAATTCAGTAGCTAAGTATGTATTATTCACCAACTTAAAAGAAAGAATAAAAAAAAAAGCGTTCTTGGAATCCCTGTCCTGTTAACCATCAACTATTTCACCCTTGGTCGCTAAAAACGGAAAACGTCGTATTTGAGGGAGCTACAAGTAAACTATCGCCTCTGAAGTAAAAATTTGATGGCTTTTATCTTCGAAACTACAAAAGTGTATATGCACCTATATTTTTCTAAGATGCTGAGAAAGAGAGTATTCTTGCTGTTGAGTATGGCGAATATGGGACAGGAGAATTTGACGTCAGATTAAAAATATATTTATTTGACGTAAGAATCAAATGATCAAATATCATATAAAAAGCGAATGTTTTTGAGCATTTCAAACTCGATTTAGATTTACTGAGTTAGTCACTGACACAAAAGTCTTTCTCAAATTTCGTTCGTTCATTGAATGAATACGACATCGCAATGAAAGGTCACAAGCAATTGAAATTGTTGGCAGAGAAAGTGGAGGCGTTTCAAAATAAAAATAACAACGATTGAAGATCGTTTACATCATGTAGAAGAAGAGAAGAGTAATCTGAAGAGTTTGAATGCACACTTAATTGCTGAGATAAAAAAAGCAAGAGATACGAAAACTGAAGCATATTTCCAGGTAAAAAATATTATATCTTATCACTATGCTCTTCCTATATTAACAAAACGATAATTCAGAATATTTAAATCTAAGCAGTCTAATTAGCACTTTTTGAAGCATATTGTTTGCAAGTGCTGAATTAAATGCATACATTTGCATTTTTCGAAAAACTTAGACAAAAAGAAATATCACTTGAAATAAATTTGTTTTTTCGAGATAACTCAACGTGATAAATTTATATTCCTGTTCTATTTGTAGATATTCGAGAAAAAGAAATCATTGGAGCTCGATTACGAATTGGCAACTCTGTCAACCATGAAAAAGGTTACAGTTCACGAAGTAGATTCTCGTGAATTAGATTTGAAGCTGAAACTATGCTTGCTGCACTAGAAAGTTTATGGACAGAAAAGGAAGAGCAACATAAAACTGGAGTGAACATTTTCACTGCAAAACTTGACGAAGCGAGTAGAAAGTTAGAGCGTTCTGAGAACGATGACAAAATCTTGCAAAAGCAATCAACTGATGCAAGTCTTGAGATAGAATCATTGAGAGATAAGACTAATGTACTTAAGACAGCATGCTCAGAAGTAAAAACTCAACTGTCAAAAACAAAAGCAAGGTTTTCCAAAGCTAGGAGATATTTGATCGAAGAATTGCAACAAAAAGAAAAAAGCAACCTTGTTGAACAAGGTATAAATGATGAAATGACAAGCAAAAACAAAATGCTGATGGAAAGTTTAGAAGAAGGAAGGAAAAGGTTGACTGAAGAAGAGGACCGAAGACAAGAAATGGAATCAGCAAACAAAAAATTGAAAAATACAATTGAAGAAAACGTAAGAGAACTGAAGGAGCTAAGTGAATGGAAAAGAAAGAGAAGCGGCATCAGAAGATTTATTTTCTGTACTTGAGTTGAACATTTTGGCAAACTATTGTCTCAAATAAAATTAAACTAAGATTAAAATGTAACCTAATGTTGCAAATTAAGATTTTGTCATTTGTTTGTGAAGATATTAAAACGTGGATAAATTGATTTGTTTGTTTTTTCGCAGTCATTATCTCAATAAAATTGGTTGAGCCGTACTCAACTAAAGGATCTTTCTGAACATTAACCAAAAGGTTTCTGTAATTTAGTCACTGCAAGACTCCATTGCATGCTTGTCATCGATTGAGAATTTGTGCTTGCTGTGAGTTTTGTAGCTTCGCAGTTTTTATGAGAATCTCTGTTAAAATTCATAAAAAGGTCTGAAGTGCTATCTGAAAAAAGTCAGGAAACGTAATACTTTGCATAAAAAATTGTACAATTTTTGTCCTTTGGGAAGATTATGAGCAAAGATGCATGTAAAATAGGATATTTCGCGTTATAAAACATTAACACTTTGAATCGGAAAAGCAATAATTTGTGCCCCTTTGGGAAACTAATGAGAATGAGAAAACCGATAAATAGTGATTGCCGTATTATAAAAACATTAACACTTTAAATCGGAAAAGGAATAATTTGTGTCCCTTTGGGAAACTAGTGAGAATAAGAAAATCGATAAATAGGAATTGCCGTGTTATAAAAACATTAACACTTTGAATCGGAATAGGAATAATTTGTGTCCCTTTGGGAAACTAGTGAGAATAAGAAAACCGATAAATAGGGATTGCCGTGTTACAAAAACATCACCCCTTTGAGTCAGAAAAGGAATAATTTGTGTCCTTTTGGGAAAACAGTGAGAATATGAAAAGCGATAAATAGGAATTGCTGTGTTATAAAAACATCAACACTTTGAATCGGAAAAGGAATAATTTGTGTCCCTTTAGGAAACTAATGAGAATAAGAAAACCGATAAATAGGAATTGCTGTGTTATAAAAACATTAACACTTTGAATCAGAAAAGGAATAATTTGTGTCCCTTTGGAAAACTAGCGAGAAAAAGGAAACTGATAAATAGGGTCTGCCGAGTAATAAAAACATTAGATTTTTAAAATGGAAATGTAAAATTTGCGTTATTTGGTCAACTTAAATTAAGAAACTTTACAAATGCCGGAACAAAGTTTCTTATAACAAGAATAAACGTAAAAATAATCTAATTTTGCACAAGGGGTGATAGATAGGAACAAATGCAGCAGGAATTAAAAATTATTTTATCTTTTATCTTGATTACTGTTATGTCGAAATGCTAAATGGAGAACTTATATGTTGGAAAATTGGGGAAAAAAGCATAATGAAAATGCTACACAGCCATCACGTCAAAATATTACAGATTAAATGAGTGAAGAAAATACACTGTATTGATAACTAAACTTAAGGTTTTAAATTCAAAGTACGATTATTTCGTAAACGGCAGAATAATCTTATATTCAAAGAAACAGGGGGAATGATGACCGCTGTTTAATGTGAAACAAGGAACAAGGTGGACAAATTGTTTATTTAATGTTCCGAAAATCTGTGATAAATTACAACCTGACAGAAAATAACTCTAATCTAAACCCCACCTTCACTATCACCAGCGTTATATACTAAAGAAAATAAAGGGCGTAATTTTGGGGGGTTTTGAGAACAAGCCCATATTTAGGCTAGCGTCAAAGCCGTCGGAACCCAGTCCCTGCTTATTTTAAAGACAATTGCGATTTAAAACAATTTTCAAAGGAGATTTTGAGAGAA
>JAYJMH010038376.1:0-15594 GCA_036873815.1 Phacellophora camtschatica | reverse complement strand
ACAAACGAGAAGAGAACCTAAAGGAACTTGAGATAAACGAAGGAAGCTGAGGAGGAGGAAAGAAATGAAACGTTTATAATGTTTTTCCTCCTCCTCCTCATTTTTTTCTCCGAATTTCCTCCGCTTGTTGTTGGATTAAAGAGACATTCTCAGTTCTCGATTTTTATAAAAAGAAATAGACTTGGGACAAGTCTAAAAAACAGACTACCATTAAAACTCTTAAGAATAAATGTTGTTTTGGCAACAAATTTTCTTGCATTGTTCATCAGTAGGCCATGTCATCCTTCTGAGCGTTAACGATTTCACCCCCGAGAAGTGCCATATATGGATTGACAAACAACGTAAAACGTCATATTTTCAGGAGGGAAATGCGGACAGAACTTTATATTTATTTAAGATATTTAAACGTAAGTTCATCATTTAAATTAAACATTTCACCCCGAGAAAGGCCATATATGGATTAACAAACAACGTCAAACGTCATATTTTCAGGAGGTAAATGCAGACAGAACGTTATATTTATTCAAGATATTTAAACGTAAGGTTATCGTATAAATTAAGTTGGTTTGCATGCACTACCCCCTGCAAAATAAAAGTTGCGCGGGATTCGCCTTTTTAGCAGATATAAATCCGCGCGTGAAAGATTTAAAAGATGAATTTACCTGTGATGTGAAAAACTGACTTGAAGCCTAGACCAAATTTTCCAACTTTCATTGGATCTTTCTTTTTTAAGCTTTCGCCCAGCATCTGAATACCTTCCCAGTCTTTAGGTTCAAAATAAGCATCGTTGTATGAGTACAAGGCAGGTCCCTACAAAATCAAACGAAAGTAAACTATTTGATTCAGAACAGGTTCGTAGCAGTGAATTCTTTATTGCAGGGGATGCACATGTTTGCGCCAAAGTACTCAGGGACAGTACCATCTAATTCGGAAAGGGGGGCGTGTCCAAAAAATCTTGAGCTGACCCAAAAATATAATGGAACGAGAACCCAAGAATATAACCGTATGACGCATGTTATGCTCCAATTTTGCCGCCTGTAACATCTTTTTTATTAACATTGCTATGCTCTTTCTCAATATTTTACCCAAAAATATAAAACTTTTACATTTTTAGGGCCAAAATTACATTTTTTAAAGATATATTATCGAAATCCCAGAACCAAAAATATAGGACACTCCTCCTATCCAAGTCAAGTTGAACTGCCCCCTTGGGCCAAAGTATCTAGCAAAGATTAGCTCTTATATGAAGCTTACTGAGTAAGTAGTTCTTCTTATAAGTAGTTTTGGTGAAAAATGATTGTCGAGTAAATTTCAAGTTGGTTTTGCGGTCAACTTTTAAATATGATAACTTTGTCCTAGATAAAAAAATAAGACCGCAAAATGTAGTTTGTTCTCTCACCGATTCGATAAAAACGTTTGTTAACACAAGTTTGGAAATTCGTTCAATAATTTTGAATTACAGCCAAAAAAATGGCGCAACATCATTTTGGACCAGCCGGTATATTCTACCTTCCCCCCCTCCTCCGCAGTCATAAAGTAAAATCTGCACGCAGTCTAGTATATCCTTATGTTATCTGTTCAAAATGGAATATTCGACATACGAAAATGCTACTGGGAGGCAAACTCACATCCAGGGCTATGTCATAAAATACTCCTCGTACCTACCTGGCCGTTGTGCGTTTTCCTTGGCTGAGAAACAATGAGCATGGAAATCAACATTTGATTGAATCTCAAGAGATTGCAAAATTTTGAATATGAACAACAGAGCGAAAGCTTGCATACATTTAGGTACCAGGGGTACTTCTTCTTAATAAAATAGCCCTGGGCACGAGGTCGTAATTTGACGGTCAGGACACCCTTTAAAGATGTGAAATTTATCATGAAAAATTGTCTGTCGTACCGACAATTTTACATATTCTTGAAAAAAGTAAAAAAATATATTTTGTATACTCCTAATATATTTCTTATTTCCGCATGAGCAATTAAGGCAATTTCTGTTATAATTTTTTCATAGTTCTGCGGAGGAAAATGCTTTTCTCTTGCAAATACTCCTCCGCAGAGATAAAAACAATTTCTTTCGCTGAACTAAACAAAAATATTTTTTATAACAAAGAAAAGTGTCCGAGTTACTAATGATTTCAATGATATCGGTACCTTAAGTTCCTTTTTATTTTGACCAAACAGCGTATCTGTTGAGTTTGCATCATATAGAAATTTCACAACGCTTGCACCAGCATCTTCGGCATTCTGAATGATTTCCTGTTGACAAAAAGAGAAAACACAAGATGGATTGGGAGAAGCCAAGATGAAAATACAGATTTAAAAAATCAAAAAAGCATTCGAATGGACATAAAACTACTCTAGGTGGACCAAAAGAGCAGTAATACCTTATTATCAAAAGATAAACAATATATATACCAAAAAATGTTTTCTTAGAGTACATATGACACAAATTTTTTATTTTCTCGTGAAAAAAGCCTTTACCAAAACGTGCAAAAGATTTTACGTTTCTCAATATCTCTTTAGGAAGCTGCCGTAAAGTATAAAACAAAGGGGGCTGGAAGGGACTGCGCAGGGCCACCTAAACATTTTAACACAAATTCACAAATGGTGGGGTCGCAAAATTATTTCCAGTAGTCAGCATGGGCTATGCAACGTTTTTCAGAATTATTAAGAAGAAGAACAGATTTTTAAAATCAACCACTGTCATTTTCATTGTCACATGCATTTTCCTTCAATTTTATAACAGAAGCCTTTGTCATTGGAGAAAATTCTTACTCAAAAAAACAAATTCTTATTCAAAATTTGCTCTATAGCAGGTTTGATTGCAGTTCTTTTGACATATCTTTTTCAATGCAATCAAAATCACATAAACTTTGAAATAGATTTACAACAAGTAGATAGAAATTTTCTGCATTTACATGGTTACCCTGGATTATTGGTTGGGTAGCACTTGTCTGGATTTCCATGGTTACCTTGAACAATTGGTTGAAATCGGTAAAAAATAGCATAATGAGATATAACAAATTTTTTTAATCGTCTTTTTTCTGATAGTATTGTTTTCGTGCTGAACATTTGGTACAAGTGTTATGTGAGTCGTTAATAGCAACATTTCCTAATAATAATATTTGTAAACAAAATAAGGGTTATGAAATTGTTTCACAGAAGATTATGGGTTATGATTTTCTCAGTGGGCTTCTAAAAAATTTTAGTAAAATTAGAAATCCCTTCCAGGCCCCTCTGCTTTATTACAGCTCCCCTAAGTTCCCGAGATATTATGATTTGGAGTTGAGACCTCAGTGTCCGAAATCTCAATGCGCGAAACTGTAGAGTTTGCAAATTTGTGATGTAATATGTTGGTGTTCGGAAAGTAACAAAAAATAACATCAATGCCCCATCAATCATTACCCGAAAATTTCTGAAACAAAGTCGATAAAAATTGGCAAGTAAAACAATTAATTCGTGAACAAACTTTTGATAATTCGCATATTTTTGTCACAGCAACGAACTAGTTACCAGACTCCTTTGATTGTTTTCATTAATTCAAATTTATATCACTGCTCGTAGGAAATGTTTTGTTTTTGGATTTGTTGAATCAACATCAAAATTGCTAAAAACTATTCAAAATAATGTAAAAAAATTTGAAATCTTTTGAATTTTCATTTGCGAGGTCTGGTAACTAACTAACACGTTGCCATTGATTGCCATCCAGGTTTTGTCTTTGCAAATTTATAATGACTTTGCTTTAGTAGTTTTTGAGTGATCAATGTTATTTCCACAAAACCAACTAATGACGTCAAAAAAAATGAAACTTTTACAACGAAAACATCACCTTTAAAACCTTCATATTTCATAAACTTTAAAATTTATTTAAAAACTGAGAAATGCTTGGGGCTTCTTATCAAAACTTCCTTCGTATTAAAGAATAAACGTTTTCATGTCATACACACTTAAAACATTCAAGCGAAAAATAGGAAATGGAATGCGGGATGTGGGTTGACGATTTTTAATGAGTGTGATACCGCTTCTGATTGACAGGATACTGGGTCCGGACGACACATTGAATTCGGTGGAATTGTAATTTACAACAATGTTGCAGTGGGATACGGGATACAAAGTGTCCGGGACGGCAGGATTAAGGGTTCCCTATTGTGCACCCTCGCCACTGTGACGCAAAGAATATGTTTATGTTCCCTTGAAGCCTTTTGAACCCATTCATAAACAGATAAATTTCCGATTAAGAGGGATATCTTTACCTACGTTTTCGTTTTGCAGGATATAGCACAACCAACTTAACATAATTGAATTGATAAACTATCTTTACCCAGCCCGGGAAGGGTCATATGGCCCATTGCCAAATAACGTAAAACGTCATATTAACAGGAGGTAAATACAGGCATAACTTTACATAAATTTCCAATATTTTGACATTAGTCTCGAATTAAGTTGGTTTGTAAGTGCTACCCTCTAAAAAATAAAATTTAGATGGGATTTTCCTGTTAATTTGAAATAAACCTGGACGTAGAAGGCCTAAAGAGCGACCGACATTTTCGTTTCAAAAATATAACGTTTATACGTCGATTAGCAAAAGTTCTAAGAACAGGTATTTGTTCCTAGAGCCAGTGCATATTTCCCTAAAGCATCCTCATAGGGCCAGCGAATGTCACCACAATTGGAAAAACTTGATTTTTCTGAGAAAAACCCAGTTTGTCTGTTGAAAAACCAAGTTTTTCTGACGAAACCTATATTTTCTGTTGAAAAACCAAGTTTTTCTAAACAGCTTGTATTTTCTCCAGAAAAAACCTGGTTTTTCTAAAACCTATATTTTCTCCAGAAAAACTAGGTTCTTCTTATAAAAACTAGGTTTTTTCTCAGAAAAACTAGGTTCTTCTTATAAAAACTAGGTTTTTTCTCAGAAAAACTAGGATTTTCTCAGAAAAACTAAGATTTTACAAGAAAAGCCTGATTTTTCTCAGATAATCCTAGTTTTTCTCAGATAATCCTAATTTTTCTTAGGAGAAATGGGGGAAATATAGATATTAGTTATATCTATATATTTATGATAATAACATCTTTGTATTTATATAAATATATTTTAATGAAATTGGATATGGAATACAGTTAAGCCTTATTTAACAGACACCTCAAATCAAAGAACACCTCCAAACAATGGACACCTTGCTGTTGTTCCAAATCCCGGTTATATGGTAAGGTCCTCTACCAACAACGAACAGAACCTTTTATGACAAAGATGTTTGTTATATCATATGGAGGCTTCACTGTATAACATTCTCATTTCAATTTTGTGCCTATATCTAAACTTTACAGCATTTGGTTGTGGGCCTCGCTTTCTCCCAATTTTTGGTTGAGGGATGTTTTTTCATATTCTAAATGCCTGGGGGGGGGGGGGGCGTAGCTACACTAGGCATTGCATTTGCTAAAAGGTAGTCAAACATTAAAGGTAGTTAAACAATATGGTAACACATTTAGAAAGGTCAAAATGCCATAGGAAAATCTTGAGAAAGTCTTGGTTTTTCTGTTGAAAATTTGTTTTTTCTAATTTTTCTAGGGTGACATCCGCTTGCCATATCCTCAGACCAGGGCCGATGAAAGAAATGACCCCAGCCCCCAGCAAATATGTTT
Source organism: Phacellophora camtschatica (assembly GCA_036873815.1). Taxonomy (NCBI): domain Eukaryota; kingdom Metazoa; phylum Cnidaria; class Scyphozoa; order Semaeostomeae; family Ulmaridae; genus Phacellophora; species Phacellophora camtschatica. The sequence continues at coordinate 9,951 of JAYJMH010038376.1, read as the reverse complement.
CCGGACCCCGTTACTACATCTACACACATTTATAGGATTTAAAGTAATTTTTATTCACTCAGACCCCAATTGCAAAGACCCTGAAATACGAATTTGTAACAATAGCCAAACAAAACGTCACCCATCCCACCTTTATTATTTGACCGTTGTCTGGGTATTGGTCAAGGATGTTTCTCAAAAGTTGTGTGAGTGAGGGAGGCCTGAGGCCAAAGTTGTCATCAATGTCCTCATCTTCGCCTAGAAAGTAAATAATACCTGGAATGAATTTAAAACAGAAAATTTTATGTGTTTATTATTTCACCAAATTAGTGTTTTCAGTTCATTTTGTTTGCTTCACAATGGAAGTAAAAATAAAAATGAAAGCAAAATCTGAACATAGAGTTACCTAAAAAGGCTCGAATAGAAAATTATTTCTTAGTTGATGGTGTTTTGGGATGTTGCTCATCATCTACAAAACGATCCGGCAGTCAAAAGCAGAAAATGCAGGCAAAAGAAATCAGTTACATGTTATACTGTCAGCAAACTTACTTATTTCGCTGCTCATCTTTCTTCTTTTGCACTTGTAAACAAATGAAAAGCTGTTATCAAGTAAAGAGCTCCTGTAAACAAAATAAAGCTCACAATTATACGCCTATAGGTATAATAAAACACTGTATGATAATAATGAAATAGTAATAATATTATAGATTAATGTGATAATTACTCATTTATGCTTCTCCTCGAGCAAGTTTGTCTCTGATCTTGCCATGTTAGGCAATAGCCAAACTCTGCAACGTTTTGTTTGAAGTTCGTTTTGCTTCCACATCACACAATGACAAAAATTGCTTTCTTGGAAATCGTTCATATTCCTTTGTTATTATTTTAGCAATTCACTCGTCATAGCTAAAATGGATCCTACTAAGATATGGAATGCGAAACAGAATGAGGAATGAAACGAGACTGAATACACCACTTTAACGAAAATCCGATATTTTGGGAATTTTTCAAAAGTTCATGATATTAATTTTTTGACTTAAGATTAGGATTTGGGAATAAAAATTTTAGTCAATCTATGAATTTTTATTATTTTTCCTAATTATAAATGATTTTATCAGCATTTAAACCTTGAAAGATTATGAGGGATTTGACCGTATATATTATTGTCTCAGGGTGAAAAATTTCACCCCGAGCGTTTTTCACGGTCAAATCCCTTAATAATTCTCAAACTTTAAATTCTTTTAAAATTCAGCAGCTAATGATAAGTATCGAAAATTCACACGTTGACTAAGTTTTGTACGCGGAATCTAAATTTGAAGTCAAAAATTTCATTGAGCAAAATTTTGAATAAATCCATAATGGCGCATTTTCGTTAAAGTGGTGTATTGCTAAAACACTGAACGGATACTATAACATACGGTCCACGACAAGAATGAGGATTTATTTTGTGGCGGCACACTGCCATTTTTGCGGCGAGCAATGCGATTGTGTTTTTGTGCTTTGCTTGTTAATCAGTAGCGTCGGAAGTGGGGGGCTATAACCCCTAATAATTATAAGAAAAAAGGTGAATTAAAACAATTTATTAATTTAACTTTTGTTCTCAATTGTTCTGAGAACAATGAGGCCCCTCCTCAATCAAGAGAGGGGGACTTAATCGAATTATCACGGTATATATAAAAATCGCCTTCCTGCTTCTTATTGAGAAGATGTGAAAAAAAATTGCAAATTTGAATATAATAAACAATTATAATGTAATTGGTATCTAAAAACCTTTGTGGAAAATTGTCTAAAAAGGCCTACCGACCTATCTACCTACCTACCTACCTACCTACTTACCTAACTACCTAACTATCTAACAACCTAACTACCTAACTAACTATCTAACTATCCAACTATCCAACTATCTAACTATCAAAACTATCTAACTATCTAACTAACTACCTAGCTACCTTCCGCGGCCTTCCGCAGGGTCCTCGAATGAACACCATTAACCACCCTTAACCAGTTGGTCAATGAATATCTTGGCAGGGCGCCCCCTTAGACGTTTCCCATCTATGTGTTGGTCCCACATCAGAGTATAGACCTAACAAACTATCCAAACAATAACAATCCTTGGCCCTGCTGATGTACCGTAAGTCCTTGAATAATCCCCCCATCAACATGCTGCACATGAAATTATTACGCCATCCAGCTCTCTGTTGTTTTTCGAAAATAACAACCCTCTTTTGTTGCTTTTTCTTCCCTGACTGTTTTTCCAATTTCTTCCCTGTCTGTTGTTTTTCTTCCCTGTCTGTTGCTCTAATTCTCCTGTTGTTTTATTCGAAAACAACCCTTTGAGTGCAATTCATATCGCTTCAACGATTATCAGTTTTAAACCATTTTTTCCGGAACCCTTTGAAAGCCACATATTATCTGTCAAATTATATTAGAAAGTTTCCACAATATGGTGATAATAGCCCACCCTCTTCAAAATAATATAATAATATAATATAAAATAAAATAATATAAAACGGAAGTCACCATTTTGGCTCATCATGGTCTTATTTCAGTCCTGTTTTGAATCATCCTGGTATGCATTTTACAAGCTTCCGAAATGAAAACAATAAGATATATTACGCACTTTAGTCAATTGAAATTTTGGCAAGTGTTCCGTATTTTAATAATCCGTTACGCATTTCAGTAATCCGCTCCTCGTTTTTGTAATTTCGGTTCGTCTTGTTCCGCCACATATTTCGTTCCAATTTCCGTTTCTGGTTCCGTGTTTTAGTAGGAGCCGGTTAAACTGTAAGACAGAAGCTATTCATTTTATGCTAATTTTTCAAAAAAATCTCCTAACAACTCCTAAAAGTTTTTAATATGAAATTTCTCGAAATATCGCAGTCTTTTACTTGAATCATACCTTCACAAGATGAGAGCGATAAATGTAAGAAAATGATAGTTGTTATTTAAATTATCAATTAATATATGTCAATACTTCCACATTTTCATTGTTTTTTTATAAGAGCCAGATAAAGAGCAAGACAAATCAAGGCTCTTTTGAATTTAAAGTTCAAATGTTCTTAAATTGCTCTCATCTGCAGACGTTTCTTCTTTAATTTTATCTCAATTCATGACATGACCACCTTCAAGAGGGGGGGGGGCTTATTCAAGAGGGGGGGGGGGGGGCTTAATCGAATTACTACGGCAGTTGTTGGCTCAGGTCAGAGATCATTCCAGATTTGTTGCCCTCTTTTTGTTTCTGAGATCCCTAAATCTATTTCCTGCGCATAGTCACACTCCACTCGCATTCCCGATAAAAAAAATTTGCGACGAAAGTCTGAAGTTCATTTTTGTTTGGCTGCTGAGCTGAGGCCACCGCCACCACGCCATCATATCATGCAATGATGGATGGAAAAGAACACATTCAGATGTGAAATTGTATAAGTAATTATGTTTACTTTGTTCTCTGGACTTTGGAAGTATATGTTCCAAAAAGATGAGTACTGTGTTCTCATCTTGGGATTAGACAACGCTGGAAAAACTGTGAGTATATGGATGGGTGCTGTTGTTGTTGTTGATGATGATGGTTGGTTGGCCTTTCTGTTTTAGGCCAAAAAGAGATCAACGCTTAAAAATTGGATTATTGGCAAATCAAATATCTAAGATGAATACGATTAATATTACATTTTTGTTCCTTAATGACAGACAGACACATAATTCATTTCAAAATAATCTGTTTTATTTACCAATCCAATCTAACTAATAATCTTCCTTTTTCTGAATTTGTTAAGAGTTAGGCGGTGGCAGGTAAATATCTATCAGTATTACACAAAATATAGATAGTGTAAAATTGTGCTTTCAAGTTTGAGTTGGTTGGCATAAAAATACTTCGGCTTTTTTGAAAAGTACTTTAAATTGCAATAGTATTGAGGCCAAAAAGTCCTTCTTCAGTAAAATTGCAATAAACAATTTTTACACCCTAATCGGGATTTTTTAATTCTGAGGTCAGTCAGTCAGTTTACACTAATCAAATATATTTGTGAAACCCGCCATGCACCAAAGTTATGTTTCGAGTGAGTAGGTCAGATGTATGCCAAGGTTACCCCTAGAAGTGTATTTATACAAACCAATGATGATGCATGTCAATCTAACGTCCATGCCACAGCAAATAACTTAACTCCATACCAAAGATCTTTAGGGCTAACTACATGAAATGCACCCTGGTAAACCCAGCATACAAGTTTTCATATACAAAGAGATTTGATAAGGAGTTTAGTGCATTCCATGTTTTTGAATTCCTTTCTGCCAGGTTTTTGAGAATGTGAAAATTCCTGCCAAATAGTTTTAAGTACTATGTATTAAAACGGTATTAAATAACTACGAATTAAAGTCACTGAAGGTTCCCACCAAAGAGTAGTGGAATATAAAGAATTAAATGAACTGAACTGAATTTTATTTAAGATGTGCAATCTTTTTTTCTAATTTTAATTGTTAACTTGCATGATGTCCTATGACACCACTATCATAACATGAAAAAAATAAAAAATAAATTAATAAACAACTTAGGTCTTCCAAAAAATTAAAAAACAACAATTTATGGAACGTATTTCAAAAGAAAATATATGCAATCACAAGCAAGCACATTCCCAAAATCTGATGCTAGTGTGTTTTGTGCCTAACAAGAAAACAAGAAAAAAATCTCGCTGAAAAGGAAAACAAAAAATGAGGTAAATGTGAGAAGTGCAATTGAGGACACTTGGCAATGTAAAAAGGCAAAGAAAACAGTTCTGTTGACAAGTGTTTTTGTAAATTCAGAATGATAAAAATCACCATGCAGGTACCATTTTATTCACAAAAAGGAATGTTTCTGTTGTATATATCCCACAGAAAGGCCTTACAATGCACTGCGGAAACGGAGTAAAGCCTAAAATCACAGAAACAGGGGCTAATAAATGCACAATTCATCTTTTATGTTAAAGTCCACAAATTATTATTTCTAATATCACCTCACAGCCCACACGAATACAAAGCTAATGGGGTCAAATTGTTTAAATATTTTATCATAAATTTTTTAGACACTCTTGGAACATATAAAAAGAAAATTTGCGGCTGATTATAAAGGGATTCCATTTGAAAAGATCCATCCAACAGTTGGGATGAATGGTTTGTTTATTTTGTTTTTATGAAACTGTTGTGCTATTTTTTATATTTGTTAAAATAGGTTTTGTTTTTTTATAATTGCAATGAGTCACAACAGAATGCTAGCAATGAACAATTTATTTAAAATATTATACGTTAAGTCTTGACACCTAAATGATTATTGGTCACTTGTGTTAATTAAAATAATATCAAATATAATATCAATTGAAAGCTGGTTTTGAGCTTTATCTGATTATTTTTGATTATGATGTTTTAGTGATGTTTTGTCCTAAATGATAGACTTTGAGTTTGGGAGCTTTTTATTCAGATGAGTTGCCAAGCTTATTTTGGCCAAAATTGTAGCACAGTTCTTGCAGATCACGGATAAATATCAATATCTATCACAAACTATAACAGGATAATTTTCACGAATTTAATCAGCCCACTATCTCTATATTTTCTGCTTTTCTGTGCTATCAAATGTAATTGTATAAATGACCCCATCCTTTCCTTTGCTTTTCCCGTGTTTTCTAACATAATGCAAATTTAATCAAATGCCATTCCGGTGCTTTCCATTCTTTTCTGAGCTATTAAATGTAATAGTCGAAGTGACCCCATGCTTTCCGTGCTTTAAAATTTTTGCCATGCTTTCCCTTATTGCTAATTGAGATTAAGGTATGGGAATCATGGGGAGACCATGGAAAAATGATGGTTCCCTTGCTTTACCCCATGCTTTCTGTACCAAGGTAGGCAACAGGCATGATTTCTTGATCCCAAGGCACATTCATTCTTTATCAAATAATCACTCCTTTGCTTTGTTATCTATAACATATAATGAGCATGTTAACTATAGAGCAATGATTAAAACATAATTTGAATTGCTACTTTATTGAGTGAATGAAAATAATTGTTTTAGTGAAAAGATAACAGTTAGTAAGTGCAGATATTTTTCACAGTTAGTTTTTAAAGGTGCTTTTAATAGTTTTTCTCACAGAGAAAATGCCAGATTTTAGTTTAGTTCTCTTCTATACATTTAAAAATGAATTTTTGTGGTAAAGAGTCAAAGTTAGATGTTCATAGTGGATTCCAGACAAGATTCTGGATTCCAAAAAATATAACGATGTTTAATTTATTTGTTTTGCAGTTGGCCGTATTGACATAGATGGAATTAGATTAATGTTTTGGGACTTAGGTGGCCAACAAGATCTACAATCACTTTGGGATAAGGTATTAACTTTTAAACTTTATTTACATACATACTTATTAAGAAACTAGCAGAGGCAACATCACCTGCACCTCACCTTTTATTCTAAGGGTTCAGGGCTACTTTTAATTGTCGGTCATTTCCCTTTTAAGCTAATGATCTAATTAGATATCTTCTGTTATACGATAGTTTGAAATTAGGTAGTCTTATACCTATTGAATTTTAAATAAACCCTCATTTTAAACACACTTATGCATAATTCCGTTATTCCTCTAATTTTTTACTGCCCTCCTCCAGCAGCCTCGTCAGTGAGAATGACGTCCGAGCGTCGCGTTCTTCCATCGTCCGTTAATCACCAAGGTTCAACAAGTTAACTAGATCAAAAGAAACTGTCTGTCGTGTAGAGAATTTTAATTTCTCCACTCCTCTTTTATTCAGTTCCGAGTCAGGTTCTTTAATAACTACAGCCTCCATAACCTGTCTCAGCATTGCGTCATTGTCGCAAGATAAAATTATTTCTAACCTCACATTCTGTTTTTCGTCATTATGTTTTTCCATTAAGTGCTTGTTAAATCGTTTTCTGACGCTTCTTTCCATTTCTCCAATGTACAACACATCTTTGATTCTTTTCTCTACACATCATCCTTGGCATTTAATTTTCACACGATACCTCGGCTCTTACATTTAATTTCTAAACCTGTCTTGCAAACGTGACAATCATCATAGTCACATAGTTTCCAGGATAGGTCTGATATGGTCAAGGTTTTTTTGCAATTTTCCAGCCCTTACAACCTCTCGGATTTTCATTTCATATTCGTTCAGAATTTTCTTGCATTCTTTAGCTAACTGTTCATTTGGTGGTGCTTCTATAAACATAACTGCCTCGTAACCTGCTTTGCAATTTTTTTTTTCTTAAATCTTTCCTTGCCTTTTTTTGTCCTTCGCCATAATTTTCCCATATATCGGACATTCCGCAGTCTTATCTCGTTGTACTATTATGTGAAATATTTCCTTCACTTCCTTGTAAACGAGGATCCTGTCTTCTTGAGGAAACCCTGTGAATATTGTGTTGCACATGCCTTGATCTTTCATTTTGAGTGCATTATTCTGATACGCTTCTCATCACTCGCACAAGGTCTGATACTAATATGTTTATTTCGGTCTGCGATAGAGTGCTGATTCTTTGCTAATGACACTTTGGCTTGCAATTACTTTCATGTAGCGAGACTGAAGGATCTGGGATACCTTTTGTCATTAATTCCTACTTTGGTTTCTATCCATTGTTCGAGATCTAACACAAGCCTTCAAAATACTGTTTCCTTCCCGTGAGCAAGGCCTATATGCTCAAAGGTTTCCTGAAGCGAATCAAATGTCGCAGGACGATTAATTGCTACTACTTCCATCTATAGTTTTTTTCTATTGACTATGTTCCATCTCATAATCTGCAGTGTCGTGCGAAACAGTACGAAATGTATTCAAATTGTTTTCCTAGACACTCACAAGAGATTCCAGAACAGATTCGATAGCAAGAAGCTTCACACGAGGCAAGCAAAACAGAATGGGTTGTCATCTCTATGTCCTTGTAGAGCATGTTTTAATCAATCTCTTGATAATTTCACTTGAGTTTAATGTGTTCAAGCTTGCTTATTTTAGGAAAATTCACCCTCTATAAAACTAGCAAGAAGAACACCAAATTGAGAGAGGAGAACCTCACCAGGAACTTCTCTTTTTTATATCTTATAAATTCATAAGAATGGAGACATTTATTCGTATAAATGTTAAGAAAGCTATTTTAAATGAAAGAAGGAAGTTTTCTAGCAAGATATGATATGAGTCTTTTCACCTGTTCATTGGCACAGGAATGCAGAAAATTGGCTGTTTTTATTGTTAACTGACGAATTTAAATGTCAGAAAATTTACTGTGAGCAGTGCTTGCATGCTCGGGACATTTTTGGTGGCCTGATTTAACACTGGCATTCTTTCATTCTTATGATTTGATGGACAATTAATTGTTACTTTGATACTTTCATAAATTGTATTGGCAATCTTTTGAGTTGATTTCAGTGTTGTTTTGTCTGTCATTTCACCTTCTAATTTTCTTTCTATTGCCTTGCCAACTATGTCTATGCCATCCACCATACCTAGTAAACAACCTAGTAAGCCAACCAGACCAACGCTAAGTAAGTAAGCTATCGTATTTAACGTATCTAGCCCGAGATAACTTGTTTCCAGCAGTAGACACGGGTCCTACAGTTTCAGGCATATACATTTGCTATTCGTGCAAGATACGGGTTTCTGCGCTTGGCGCAGGGGGACCCCCCCTGGGCGTCCCCGGTCCTCCCTCTCGACGTGACCACACCTCGTGATTCCTTTTGCATGTGCCTGGAATTTCAGAGAGTTAGCAGCTCTCTCGCAGCGCGCTGACCTCATTATTGCTGACAACACTGGGGAAATAATTGCTTTTTCTCAGAAAATGTTCTGAGAATTTCCTTTAATTCATCAGCATACTTTGATTCTGAATCCAAACATGATGCTGCAAAAAACAGCAAATAGTAGCTTTATTTGCAGTGTACATTTAGCAAAGAGGTCAAGAACAATTCAATTCGGAATCGTTATCAGACTTTGTCATGTAATGTGTTTTAAATCTTATCTAGATTGTAACTTTTTAAAGAAAGGTTGTATTGTAATTCTCATAACTGAGTGCATTTTCTGTGTTGCGTGACACTATCTTTCATTAGTACTGATTAAATCTATGAAAAAATTTATGATTAAACGTCCCACGTTTGAGAAGCCAGTGAAGAAACTCATAGGCTAAATTTCTTAGGAAAACAATGAAAAATATGTATAAACTATAGGGCCTCAAGCCTTATTGTATCTCCTAATTTTTGAAACTTTTTGTCGCAGTATTATGCAGATTCGCATGGTATAATGTATGTACTTGATTCATCAGACAAGTCTAGAATTGACGAATCACTCTCCGTTCTTGGTAAGTTTGACACATGTTTCAAATCAAATCTGTTTTGGTTAGTAATCAGTGTAATTTTTGTTGTGTATTTATTAACTATATATCAGAACCTTCAAAGGCGGGTGCAGATTGTGGGGTAGGGGCTACAGGAGAGAACAAATATTTTGTGGACATATTCTAATACGATGGACACTTAACTTCCTTCCAAAGGCATTTAAGAATTTTCTAAACAATTGTATATATGATTTTTCAGCGATTTTTTCAGATAGAAAACGATTTTGCAAAAAGTGTGCGAGATTCTTAGAATTGAAATATAAACTGTATGATTGGCTCTAATAAAAACTTTATCACAGGCTCTAATATAATATTAGATACGTATGATAGACTCTAATTTCTAATATAAACTGTATGATTGTCTCTAATATAAACTTTATCACAGGCTCTAATATAATATTAGATACGTATGATAGACTCTAATTTCTAATAGAAACTTTATGATTGGCTCTAATATAAATTTTATCACAGGCTCTAATATAAACTTTATGATTGGCTCTAATATAAACTTTGTGATTGGCTCTAACATATAACATAACATTAGATATGTTTGTTAAATGCAAGCATGGCCAAGTGGTTAAGGCGCCGGACTCATAACCTCAAGGTCGTGGGTTCGAATCCCACCAAGGTCATA
>JAYJMH010038365.1:0-15595 GCA_036873815.1 Phacellophora camtschatica | reverse complement strand
ACAAAAAGTTTGAAATTCTGTAAGGGATTTGACCGTGAATAATGTCCGAGGGTGTAAAGTTTCACCCCTAACGATTTATGCGGTCAAATCCTTTATAATTTTTCAAACTATGTATCGTCACAAAATCAGCAATATGAACCCCATGATTATAAAAATTTGTATCTAGATTAATGTTTAACAGCTACATCCAAATCAAAAATGTCATTTGAAGAAATGTAAAGAAATTTAGAAACTTTTCAATACGAGGTCGCTTAGTTGAAAAGGTGTATTAAAAGGACACTGGTGCCCAAAACACGTGAAACAGAAGTGTGCTAAGGGCACTTTTGTAGGTAAAGGGAACCCAAAATGTAGAGCTAGTGCTCTCGATTTGGCAAACAGATCAATCAATAGAATAAAATTAAACTACGTAAGCAATAGGAGGTATTTTTGAAATTGGAGAGAAAGATGCAAAAACTAAACAATTTTATCTGGTGCAGTTGGGCCTTTCGGACATGTGAGATAAAAAGTCTTTAGAAAAATCATTTATAACGCAAGCACCATGCGTCGAAAAAAATCACCAAACATCCATTTAACTAGCTGAGTCCCTCGCACGTGAATTTATCCTTTTAACTTTAATTTGGGTAGCACGATTTATGGTGGCCCCCATCAAACGATTTATGGTGGCCCAATAGTGAAATCGACATGCCAATTTCATTTCAAAGCGAGATAGGCATCCAAGACAAAGCGAATTCTCCCAAGCAGAAAATCGAAATATGGCTTTATTTGTTTTGGTTTTCTACTTGAAGGAATTTCTTCAGTTTTTGTTGACTCATCGCTTCAAATTGGGCTTGTAAATTTCACTATTGTTACAAAATCTGCCCCCTGTTGGTTCGTTAAAGATACTTCATTTCTTTTGGCATACCAGTAGTTCAAACTTGAATACAGAACTATCTATTAAATATTTTACGAATAAGAGTTTAATAAACGCCTCCCTCCAATCAATTCATATCTCTGATAAGCACTGCTGCTAATTATTGAAAAAAGTAAAAAGCGCCGGGAGCGTTTATTAGAAGAAAGCAGACAGAGAAAAAACCCGCATTGATAACCTGCACAAATACGGAAGAGTCCAATTTCCATAGCTATTTAGTCTATCTACGTTTTTAAATGTTTAAAATAAATGTATAAAATTGCCAATTAGGCATGCCGAAAGTATGGCAGCAACATGCATGCGTAATTGTAAAATTGAAGATTTTTCTAGACAACGGTCACATGTCAAAAACTGGGTGAAAACAAACACTAAACGTATCGGGCTATAGTTTCCTGCGCTTTTGTGCAGATTTCTGCGAATTTCTGCGGTACATGAGTACGAAATTGATAAGAAAACTTACTTTCAAACCGAAGGAGAACGAGCGGCGCAAAAACAGCAACAGCAACGAAAATTGTAAGAATAACTTCCAGTCGGATTGAAAACCATCTTGTTGTACTTATGAACATAAACCAACCATCTGACTGATGATCTTGACAATCACAAAATTCTCTTCTTACTTCATCAACAGCATTTGAAGTTCTTATTGTTGGTAAACCCTCCAGGGTAGCAGAAAGGTGTGCAAACATCGGGCTTCGGGCTAAGAAACAAAAGTCACGCAAGAACATAAACAAAAGGCATTCAAGCATAACATAACATAAAAACAAGTATTCAAGCATAGCATAATAGACGAATTTTGTAACAATAGTGAAATTAACACACTTGTTTCAAAGCAATTATCGCTCGTGAACACAGCTAATCTCTCCCAACTGGAAAATGAAAACATAGAGGAAATACCTAGGCTCGTTACAAAAGTCGTTAGTTCGCTCCTCCGCTACACTGATAACTTATGGACAAGCAATTTTAATATTAGAAAATTTCAATGGTCTCTTTTTGAATCTGAATGCCGTGAACAAAAGCCGGACCAAGCAAATCCCGAGAACAGTTGCATTTGTTTTTCTTTTATGGTATTTTGTTTGTTGCTGCCATGCCATGCCTGTAAATGTAGTGTCTTTTGCGTTGATAATAATAAAGTTGTTTTAGTCCACAATTTAAAAGAAGTGTACGCTCTTCATAAAACCTGTCTGATTTCAATGTACAAAAGTTTGCAGTGAGTTCTAAAGTCGTTATGTCTGTTTTCATTCATCCTGACTTCATACTTTTACTTACTCAATTTTCGCTGACTGAAGTGACACCAATAACAACAGAGAGCGAAATTACAGGGAACCTATGTAGTGAGTCTAGGAAATACCTCCGTTGCCCACGAAAGTAGTATTTAAAATGTTTAAAATCTTACATATGCCTTCAAGGCGCTTCACGTCTCTTGCTGTCTTCAGATAATAAGATCGAAAGTAGAAGAAAATAACAAGTAAAGGGACTGCAATGATGAGGATATAAGGAACAGTGATGGATGATATTGCTAACAGCTTTATGCAGAATAGGCCATACTGAAAAAAATCAAAACAAAATTTAAAATTAATGCTAACAAATAAACCACAAACAAGGACAAATCATTTATTTTTTAAAGTTTAGTTAAATCATTAACCAATAATAGGGAGATTTGGGTTCAGGATGAGTACCGTTGGAAAGTTCTTTCTGAAATTTTGTAAAAAAATAACTTTCTTTGCAACCTTGACTTTCTATTTGGACAATGTCAAAGGATCTAATTTAATCCGCTTCTCAGAGTTTTCAGCTTGACTTTTCCAAAATAGGAAGGAAAATGATTTTTTTTACGGTATGGGTTGAAAAAGCACAACTTTCTGATGCCCAATGGAATCAAAATTGTCAAGAATTTTGTTCATCAAAATTTTAATTCAATGTATTTTCCACCTTCGCATTCGTATTTGAACTCGTTAGTGGGCTAAACCTCCCTATTGTTAACAAGAGGCAAAGATAGAATCTGATCTGTTCATCTTAAAGGCAAGATTGATTGCAATCAGGGCTCCAGTAAGAGACGTTAGCACTCCTGCCTCTCGCACCAGCTTGCTGGGGTTTGAAGATTGTTATGCATAACCCGTTGTCCCCTGCTGGACGTTCTGATGTCCCATGGTGGGAACAACATTGTTCACAGGTTTATCCTTTAATTTTAAATTAAATTTTTTCTGTCTCGTACTCATATTTGAACTCGTTCTGGATCTAAACCTCCTTAATACAAAATATTCAAACATAGATACCGGATTTAGGTATTTAACACTTTCCTGGCCGTATTTACTTCTAATTAACAAGGAAATCCTATATAAGTTTCATTTTGCAGGGGGTAGCAAACACAAACTAATTTAATTTAAAAAATAAACTTGCGTTGAAATATCTGAAATTAATATAAAGTTCTATCCGCGTTTACCTCCTGAAACAATGACGTCTTACGTAGTTAACAATGGACAATATGGCCCTTCCGTGGGGAGAGGGTTAAAAAGGACGCCGAATTGCAAATAAAATGTGTAACATTCAGTTTCACTACAAAATAGACAAGAAAATGTATACAACTCACGAAAATAACTTCAAAAAAAGTCCAGGGTAATTCTTCATCAACAAAGTATGTGTCTTTAGAAAATCGGTTGAGAATTCTTCCTAAGATTTAAAATATCGTTTAATAAAAATAAAATAAAATAAAAATTTGGTCCATTAAAAACAATACTCAAGCATTAAAAAACCTAAGATATATTATATATATAATCATATACATCTTTACTAACATGATCCAAAAATAACTATATCTGTTTCTAGAGCTGAAGCACGAAATCCTACATTTTCCAACAGGCTACAAATCTCACATTTTGCTTAAAACGAAGTCTGAATGGCAAAGTTAGAATTAAAAAATTATGTAAATTTCGAGACAACACCGGTTTAAAAATTGAGCAACAAATTCGAGGAGAAGGCCACATTAAAGTGAGAAAAGGTAAGGCTTTCCGCAGCTGAGGAGTCACAGCTTTTCAAAAAAATACATTTATGTATTACGTATTACGTATTATGTGAAAAGAAAAGTTCGACAATGTCATACCTGCTGGGGTGGTATCAAAAAAATAAATAGATGTCTTGAGGACGGCATTAACCATCATTTCAAAAATACGTCTGCTTGCATTGATGCTTGTGTGGTAGAAAAATACCGTATTTGTCAGCGTGATAAAACAAGCGAAGAGTGTCAAACCAACATAAATGTAAAGATTATGTTTCGTGTCCTTGAAATAATACTTGTAGCTTGAAGCATTGAAAACTTCGCCTTTCAATCCAGCTTTCGCCTTTTCCTCTTCAACATTTGACCTGAAAAGCATAACATACATGGGGTGAGTTAAAGTTTTTGTTGTTTTATAGTTTTTTGAAGAAAAAGCCGATCAAGCACATTAAAAATCTGTTATGTGTCCGAGAGGTTAACAACGTAGATGGGAAAAATATTTATTGGCTTGTTACGATGTGGCTTGTTACGATGCTCACTTGCAAGGATTATTGAAAAGCGAAAACTGATAGGCCGTTTCCTCGCAAAACTGTAAAACGCCAAAAAACCTAACCTGGTTGCATAATTGTATTCTAATAACTAACAATGAGTAGTGGACGTACGGCAAATCAGCGTCTACTTGATATAAACTTTGCTCCAAACAGAATTTTCCGCAATTTTTGTATTATTTCATACATTTGTAATAAAAGAAAATAGTTTACATTAAAACAGCAATATAAACAGTTTCAGGGTGTTTTTGCAAGTTCAAAATAATTTCGTTAAAACAAATCGCGGAAAAGCTTCAGTTCTCCGTACTTGGAAACAGTTCTCAGAAATAGAAAACATTTCACATGTATTTGTTTGCTTCTAAATTTTATATTGGGGAGGTTTAGATCCGAAAAGATTTCAAGAACGAGTATAATAGAGAAAACAATTGAATTCGAATTTTAAAGAATAAACTTGGAAAATGATTTGTTCCCATGGGGCATTAGAACGTTGTGCTTTCGAAATTCGCAACCTTAAAATTAAATCATTTTTTCGTCGTCTTTTGGGAAAACAAGCTGAAGACTCCGAGAAGTGGAAAAAATTGATTTCATCATGGCGACAGCGAAAAGGCCTAATAAACAAAGAAACTTTGAAATTGTGTAAAAAGAAAGAAAGATTCCAAAATTTATCGAGTGCAATTTCTATCTTTAAACTCGTACTTGAGCTAGTCCTGGGTCTAATAACAACTAGTCATATACGAAATAGACATACCATACTCCAAGCCACCAATCAACCGAAGTAAGTGACAACTGTGTTACTATGAAAATCAACATGAGCAGAAAATTAAGAAAAATTCCAGCGCCAATTCGAAGATATTTCACATACAATCCAGCAGAAATATTTCCTTTTACCATTGTTTCATCGGTATTTTCGTCATTTTGATCAAGGTCCTGAAATCAAAATTATCTGAAAGTAAGAAAGCTTTTCTGTGTATCTCCGACGACGGACAAAATGAGTGAAAAAGTCCACAGGAACTCATTGTCATGGATTATAGTTTATTTTGCAAAGCTAAAAATGATTATGAAGTATGGCAGCTCATTTTCTTTCTTATTTCCAATATTAAAAATTTAACAAAATCGTCAATCTCAAAACAGAAACATGAACAACTTTTGCAAGTTCGAAATAGTTAAGAAAAATGTAAGAAAGATTCAATTTCGAAAATAAATAAAAGCATTTTGCACCATTAGTTTGTAATCGCCCAGTTGTTTGAGTTCCAACAAGCATGACATAAAAGTTCCATGTTTTCATAAAAAATTTGCATAGCAACAAACATGCAAATTTGCACACAGGTAAATTGTAGATAAATAAGCACTATGCGTTCTTCTTGCCATAATAACTGAAAAACGTCTGAATGGAATGATGTTTTGGCATTAATGTGTCTAGAGCCGTAAAAATGACTTACAGACATGCAAATTTGCAATCAATTGAATTGTATAAAAATACAAACACACTCCTTACCATGATAGGTGGAATAGGTTCCTCTTGTATAAAACTGAGGTTAATATGGGACGCATTGTTTGGATCGAGCGATCGAGTAGAGTGACTTGACGCTGTTGAGAGAGTTCGTCGGCGTGGTCTTTTTACAGACACTTTGACATCTTCGAATCCAATAGCACTGTCTTTATCCCAGTCCTTGTCACCTATTGATATGTCTGATATCAAAGATTGCACATCAAATCTCATTTGACTTAATTCATCAAATGATGCCAGTTTTAGTGGCTTTCCCTGTAAAAGTAAACATCATTGTTTATTTTAAATACGCCCGCCTTACTTTAAACGTCGTATTTCTGTGTGTCAAATTCAATTGATATAAATCAAAGCCATGATAAATCCATGTTATAATCTACGCGCGTCAGATCTCACGCGCGTCAAGTTTTAGTCAAACTCGGCTGAAATTTATGATGCTATGTTAGATGATTTTTCAGCTGATGAAGTAGCCAGATTTATGTTTAACGTGAATCCAAGACGGAATTTGGTCGCGCTAATTGCTTTTATGTGTTTAATTAATGTTAGTTGGAAACCAGACAATTCATATGCAAAGGATTCCCGCGAACAGAAAAGGCTTAGTTACATAATAAAATTGTTTTGGTTAAATTGACTCAGGCTCATTTTTAAGCGCTGTTTTTTATTATATGCTCAGTTAAAAATTAACTTGAATCGAAAATATAATCTAAACTTTGCAAAATTTCACAATCATTTTCGTAAAACTACATAAAATTTCGTCCAAAAATTTTCTTTCCTACACAGTACAGTCGGAAACTGCTGCAGATCGGAAACTAATCTAACTATTGCCTCTTAGATTAAAATAAGTTCAGAGTTGTTGCAGCAATTGTTGTTGTTGTTGTTGAAAACTTAAATATATAAAACGTAAACAAGTTCACAGTGAAACCTCCGAGTAACGGACACCTTTGGGACGAAAGTATCTGTCCGTTGTTGAAAGGTATCCATTGATTTGAGGTTTAGTTAGTATGGATTTGACCACATAACATAAATTCGAGACAACCACGAGGTGTCCGTTGTTGTGATGTATCCGTAGTTGTGATGTGTCCGTTGATAGAGTTTTCACTGTGTGTAAGTATGACTGTATTACCTCTTGAAGGCATAAAATTTCATCAGCTGACTTGAGAAATTGCACTTGATGTGTACAGAGAATTCGAATTTTGTCTTTCAAAATACCATTGATACAACTACAAAAAAATTAAAATTTATAAAGTTTAAAAGCGTGTAGACGTTTGAAAAATCACAAAACATTTTAGTGTGTTACCAATCAAGCTAAATTTTTCCATGTACAATGTAATTCTGCCGGTCTAAAAGCGACCAATTTTGGTAATTTGTCTTTTGGTCATCTTTTGGTAATCTAAACATTTTTGGGTCACCGGTCTATAGTAAATAAATAATATCATAATAACTTGAAGAATTTTGTTAGCTGCTGTTGTCTGCTATAATAATTGTCGTCATTTATCATTATCAAACAAAATCATCCCAAAATATCAACCACATTTTCATGAGATAAATGTATACAGAACTTTAAATGAATTTGAAGTATTTCAACGTAAGTATATTTAAGTAAGATTTTGTAACAACAGTGAAATTGATACGTAACGACACGTCGATTTCATAGCAATTAGCCATCAGAGACAAAGCGAATTCTCTCAAGCAGAGCATCAAAACAACCAAAACCATGGCTAATCGATTTGAAATTGGTGTCAATTTTACTTATGTTACAAAACCTGCTCTTGTTTTTTGGTTTGCATGTGCTACCTTCTTGAAAAATAAAACTTACAATAAAAAATAAATAAATAAAAAACAAAAATACGACTTTCCTGTTAATTAGAAGCACATTTTAGAATAAATAAATAAAGGGATTAAAGGGCATGGTATGTAGGGTAAGTACGTAGGGAGTGTATGTATGTAGGGTATGCAAGTATGCTATACAGGATAGTATGTAAGTATGTACGGTATGTATATATTGTTTATGTAGAGTATGTAGGCATTGGGACACGTATGCATATTGGGTTCGTTGCCTATCTTGAACCTTGCTTAACATGCCTATCTTGAAGTTTTTTCTATATAATTTGAGATAACTGTATTTCGACTACATTAATGCTTCTGGAGCTTTGTTGGCAAAAGCACAAAATTACGTTTAAATAAACTTGTAAAATTTTAGATAAGTATTCATGTCAAAGATTAAATTAACAACAGACATTAAATAACATAACATAAAATAAATATACTATATAAATAATAAATAAACAAATTTTAATCCACTCAACTGTTCAAAAATGTGTTTAGCAACTTTGGTGTCAACAGCACTCAGAGGGTCATCCAAAAGATAAATATTAGCTTCTCGATAAACAGCTCTGTAAAAAATGAAAATAAAATACAAAAAAAATAAATCGACTAATTGATAAATTGAATAAAGGTAATAAAAGATACCACATAAATGCATACCTATATTACTCTATAAAACGTCTGTGTTTAAATAAACAATACATTTCTCTCTAGCTTCATGTACAAATAGCAATGAAAGATAAAATACAAACCTTGCCAAACTAATTCTTGCTTTTTGTCCTCCACTTATACAAACACCTCTCTCTCCAACAATTGTCAAATCTGAATCTGGAAACTGCCGAAAATCCTGCAAATTCATAATTTCTGTGAGAAACGTTCAATGAGATGTTCGGTTAGTTCCGCACAACAATTACAAAACAGACAATGATTACGGAACAGAAAACCCGTGACAAAATGACCGTATTAGACTGCATGATGGCATACGTCAGTTACATTAATTTATGCGATGATTGAATGGTGTTAATTCATGCGACATCAACCAAAAAAGATATTCGAAATTGGAATCTCATTAAAATGTGCCGCTTTATCTTTTCGATTCTTTTGTCAGTCAGTCGAAAGTTGATGCGAGATTGAGCCAATGAAAAGTAAAACCGTGTTTAACCGTTTTTATTAGATTGTAGTGTGACCTGGGAGAATTTTGTAAAAAAAGATTGTGGTTTCAGACATGATAATGGGCTTTGAAAGAATAGATTTCAATTCTCTGAGTGCACCCAATCAAACCAAAACAGACTAAGACAGCTAAATTTTAGGATTTATTTTATTGCGATTTGCTTGGCTGAGTTAAGGGTTTTGAAATCTTTTCTTTACGGTGACAAATCGCATTGTCATGTTTGAAACCGCAATATTTTGTTTAAAAAAATTCCCCTCCGTCAGTGTGACTACACTATTCCTACATTATACGATGCAAAAATTTATGTTGAAATATCCTCAGGCAAAATTTTGGCTGAAGTCCGATTATTGACAAAAATTAATAATTTTGTTTTGATAATTTATTGGAAGAGTTGGTTTAAATGAAGAAATAATTTCAGATAATAGAGGAGTATTGCTAAGACTTTTCTTTCACATTATTGGAAGCATACACCAGCCCATCTGTATCTAATTTGTCAAAATATTAAGAAATGTTTCTTATTAGCGAGATTCTACTGTACATTGTGTTGCGTAATTTCATACCTCAATCAGTGCACACGCATTAGCAACTCTTTGGTATTTGGCAGCAACGTACGGTTGTCCAAACAGAATATTTTGTCGTATGGTGCCAGAGAAGATCCATGGTTGTTGTGAAACATAGGCAATGCTGCCATTTATTGTAATGTTCCCATCTAAAATAGGCAATTCTCCACAAATTGACATGAGAATGGAAGTCTGTTAGAGAAAATTAATGAATGTAAATAGTTTTCAACAAAATAGTGTTCAATCAAAAGCATGCATTCTACACACCCTAAAGTGAGGCAAAGTTTATCTAGCTTAGGCGGCAAATTAGCGTATAAAAAGAATGCTGGGCAGGGTGACCAGAAAAAATCTCTGTTTGCAGGGCTGTAGCTTGATAGCCCAATGACTAAAAATTTGAAATTGTGGACAAAACGACGCCCAAAAGGCAAATTTAGATTATGATATATCATCCAGTCATTGAAGCCTTTTATTCATCATTTGAAATAAATAGATATGAAATTTAAAAAAATTAAAAAAATTCGTAAATAGAAGGTACCTTGCCAGCTCCAACGGGCCCAACAATCATCAATAAGGATTTCTAGAAATAAACATTTTTGCATATAAAATTAGAAATAATAAAATATCTAATTTTATTCGTAAAATACAAGGGCTACAATGTCAAAGTAAAATCTTAAAAATACTTGTATTCTACGCGATCCAAGGGAAGCAGAGCTTGTCGAGTTTGGACCGCTAAGATATGAGTTTTGAAAAAATGATATTGGCGTCTGAAAATGAATTTCAAGGCGTTCGTTCTTTACCAATTAGTTAAACAAAATTTATAAATGGTTAAACAAAAATTTGCCAGCAGTAATCAGAGGCTTGTTCATTCTTTTATTGTATTTCGGTTTTTTTGGTTATTTCTTCTGCTAAAGTTGAAAGCTAGATGTTTTTTTAATTGATCCCGTGTGTTCTACAAGAGATAATATTTTAACAGTTTCATTGCTTGTTGTTACCAGAACAACAAGGCACCGCATTTAAGATATCATTGATAAGAAACTTCTGGACTCCTTTTCTCAAAATAACAATAGGAAAACAATATGAAATATTTGTAAACAAATTCAGTTTCTTTAAAATGCGGCACTTTACTGTATACAACAAGAGAAGACTTTTTAACTATAGTGAAATCAACATGCTAATTTCAAAGCAAGTAGCCACAGTGAAGTAGCCATCGAAGACAAAGCAAATTCTCTTTCTTTGTCTTGAATGGCTAATAGCTTTGAAATCTGCCCCTGTTACTGCATACTGAGTCTTTATGCGCGTTTCAATCATTGGTAACACATAAACAATTATCGTTTACAAACAATCAAAACTTTCAATATTTTAAAATCAATCAGAAAAATTACTTTCTAGAGGCAAGTAAACACATAAAATAGATTTAATTGATTGCCAAACGATGGAAGACTGCGCTAAAAATAGTGGTCTATAATTTTGTCAAAATTTGATATGATTCTGCATTAAATTCAAAACAGAAATCATATGGGAAAATTTGCAGCCGCCATCTTGTGCAATCGTCTGTGCTGATTAGTGAAATTATATAATTTAAAATTAACTTGTGTGTGTTTTCACCTCCTTAATACCTTGGCAATTTTAATAAATTGATTATTTATTTAATGATTTATTTCAGTTATTTAAAAATGATCTTTACATCTGTTTACAAAAAAGATTGAGAAATACCTGTTGGTTTAACTCAAAACGCAGTCTTTTCAGAGTGAGGTCATCTTCAGACTATAAAGTAATAAAATAAAATTTTGGGATCATTTAAAATTGAAAACAAGGTTTGATTTACCTTTTCAAATACGACGTGTTACGCCGCTTGTGACGGGGTGAAAGGGATAAAAAAAAATAAAAAACAGAAACGATGCAAAAAGCGATATAAATTCAATATTATATTTGAGGCAAATCGTTTTCATAGGTTGTATAAATACTTACTAGATATCATGAACAAGAATGCCAGGGGTGTCATTTTAACAATAAAATTACAGGACGGCAATGTACTTTAAATTTTAATTTCCATATTTAATTTCCTGAAGTTTCGAAAAAAGGACAAACTTAATGTTACATCTGACAAAGTCACATGCAAAAAAGCTGTTTCCAGTTATTTCATTGTTTCATACAAATTGGTTAATCTTGTGAGGCTGAGTACCAATGTTAACAAAAAACTAATACTGTTATTCCAATACTGTAACAATACTATAACACTGCTCTTCCAATACTGTAACAAATTGAAAGGAAAACAAAATCTCTTGAAAAGAGATTTCAAACATTTCTTGAAAAGTATAACGAACAAACGCCTGTCTGCTTTGAACTAACAAGACAAACCGTGAAGTACACGTAGTATTCAAAATTTAATTCATCTTTTATAGCGGCATTAAAGCATGTTTAAAAAATTACAACATAAATAGTCATAAATATACAGTTAACATCCGCTATCTCGACTGTCCGCTAGAAATTCGCTATCTCGAACATATTGTTTATTTCCCCTCACTAGTCTTTCTCATGAAATATTGCCTGTTAAGTCGAGGTAGAGGATGTTAACTGTGAGATAACATAAAAGACAATTACTTTATTCCACGAAGCATTGACATTTTTCACAGTGATGTACGGATGTGGTTCATCTTTTGACAAATCTTTGGTAATCATATTTTTGGATTGAATTCCCTCGAGTTCTAAGAATGCCTATTAATTGAAAAACACATAACATTTGTGAGACGTAAAAATATCCTGACATACTTGATTTATTATTAATCATATTAAAATTTTATTTAAATTATCATTTGTCTTCTCTGCAATTAAATTGCTCGATACCGTGGTAGAAGAGCGATACAGAAAAATATTAAATAAATGCAACAAGTTAAGCTGTTACTCGAGTTTTATGTTTCACAATCGTCAGGAAGCTCTGAGGATTTAAAGTTCTGTCAGCACAACGTTTTACGTTTTACGAGCTGCCTGATGATTGTGAAACATAAAACTCGAGTAACAGCTTAACGCATTTATTTAATATTTTTCTATTCATTATATTATGAATTAACAATAAATAATTATTCGTAAAATTCCTGAATGCAGTGAAATCTCATACGACCCAACAAAAGCTTTATACTACAATACAATCAGCAAATCGAACTACAAAAACAAACATCTCGATTAATCAAAATTTTCTATCGGTTCTGATAATTCTATTTTTACTTGAATCAGATATAAGAGGCTTAAATGTATAATTTGACACCTTGTTTGCAAAATCTACCAAATAATCATGTTATACTTATATAATCAAGTTATACTTGAAGTAGCTGAAAATAGAGGATTTCTGTCGCTGCAATCTGCTCAAAATATTACACTATGGCTTCAAAAAGACCATTAACGCTGGCTTAATGCAAGTCTATACTACGGCTCATAAAAGTACAGGAAGATTTCTGGATTCGGATTTCCCACCTCGTAATCGTAATTCGAACAGCGAGTAATCGCAAATTAGAACTTTTAAGTCCCGAATGTGTGTTCTAATATTATCATTAGAATTACTCTGTAGACTTTGGGGAAAACGTTAAAGCAACTTTGCAAACACGGGAACAATTTTTAAGCCACTGGTATAATATATACGTAATAAAACAAAACAAAACTTACTTCAGAATTAAAAAAAAACTGGGTGGATTGATATTTTTATGCCTGTATTTTTAAACACTTCAGTAAAAAGAAACCTTTTTCTGGTAACACGCCTGTAAAAGGGACCATCACGGAATTAAGGTCATCTCGATCTTTTGACGTTATCCCTGCCACTCTACTTAGGGGTTCGTGATTATTTAAATGTATTTTATCGAATTTATCTTTGTAATTTTGTAACTGTGTAAATATGTTAACCTTGATTTATTTTGAAATATTGTAAATATTTTTAGTGGCAAATGAAAGCAAAAAAAAAAAACCATCAACAAATCAATTTTAATCAACACATGAAATTGATCTCGATTGTCCCAAATTTTACCTGGATTCTGTTGCAAGATGAAATGGCCTCTGCAAACGTCTGAATAGCCAACGGAATAAATCTTCCCAAACTAGTTCTCACAACATTTAAAAGTCCCAATGTGGTGAATACTTTTTTGACTGTTATTGTTTCTCCGAGCAAAACATGCGTGGTAAACATGATCAGAGAAGCAACGTAGGCCATCAAAATATAAATTGTGTCATTCACAGATCTTACGTTTGCAGCACCTTTAATTTTTCCAATCTCTTTCCTGTGAAAAACAAAACAAATTTTGTAGAAAAAAGCAAACAACTGATGAACTCAATGCCTGAACGGAGCAATTCCAGGTTCTTAATGCTTGACGCTTAAAACAATAAACTTCATTTTCACTCCTAAATGCTTTATTAATGAAAATAAGGCGAATTTTGTAACAATAATGAAATCGACACACTAGTTTCAAAGCAATTATCCCTCAAGAACAAAACAAAACTCTCTCAACTGGAAAACGAAAACAAACAATGTTGCAGAGGAGATGTTTTCATTTTCCAGTTGAGAGAGTTTCGCTTTGTTCTTGAGGGATAATTGTTTTCAAACCAGTGTGTCAATTTCACCATTGTTACAAAATTCGCCTCTGTTCTACCTACTAAGAGAACTCCTCCAGGGGGGTAAATATTCTTCTTGCATATTGCATTATTTTTGTATAAAATGCCAAATATCTTGAATTTTTGCCGTAAGTCAATTCACACCAAATTGTGAAGAATATTGACAACTACCTTCCTTAAATAATTCCCCTAAATGCTTGGAATGCCTGCAATAAACTGCATATCATCTGGCTGTCTAGCATTTTCAAGCACTCAAAGTTGGCATTCTTCCGAACATGTGTATAAAAGAATTATACTTTATGGTAGTAAAACTTGGACCATAAAGAATAACCAACTTTATGGCACCTACACACGTTTGTTAACGAGAGTCCAGAATATCTCGTGGCGTAAATATACAACAAAAGCTTTAATGGGATTCAATGAAATCAAGCATAAAAACAATGGAATTCCACCACTGCTACCGTGCCAAAGATCAAATCAACTTGTCCAGCTGCCATGCTCGTCTAGAGGAAGCTACATTGACTGTATTGCCAGAGACGACAACCAACCAGCTGATACAAGACCTTTGAAATCAGATGATGGATAAAAAAACTCCTGGCTGTGCATCATAAACTCTATCTCGAATGCGTCCGCATTAGTTCGAGTGACACACAAATTAAATATTCATCATTGTTTGTGACACATATATTCATCATTGTTTGTAATTTGCATTCTTCGTAACTCTGCAAGTAATTTTAATCTTCTAGTAGTATATACCTATTGTATTTAAGTTAATTGATTTGTTGTAGAATGGAAAAACGATGAAACTGAAAAATGAATGAATGAATAACATTTAATGTCTGAAAGTGTGATAAAAATTAAAGAGGTACTATATCATACCCCCTGATGTAGTTGACAATATGAGAAAATGCTTCCTCCCATGTGTACATCTTGATAGCTCGCATCCCCCTGATAATCTCGCTCATTGTTTTTACTCTGTCGTCAGTCAATGCTCCAGTTTGTGTTCTGAAAAATAAATTATAATATTTCACTCTCGAGTTCCAGTCGAATAAGGCCCCCTCTGATATTCTGTCAGATTCAGTAGAAAAGACAACACATTGATTACAAACTTCCCAGAATTCTTTTTCGTACGACCATATCTTTGTTGAGTTTCATATGAGATAATATTCTGCATCTTTTTCAGATAATACTCATGCTTAGATATTACTCTCAAGGAAGCTGACTTTTGAATAAGCCCCCCTCTCGAATAAGCCCCCTTTTCAAACAAACCCCCTATCAAAGGTCAAATTATGAATAAGCCCCCCCCCCCCCGCGGGGGCCTAATCGAATTATTACGGTATAGATAAATAAATTCAAAGCATACCACATGTGTCAAAAGCAATAAGAGGGGATTGATAGTCTATAGGTTTGAGGCCATCAGTTTTTAGTACAGTAAAAACCCGCATATAAGAAACACACTTTTAAGAACCTCCAGGCTGATTTCTTAAAGAGAACAATAGGTA